>JAYEVE010000934.1:0-35932 GCA_036346375.1 Guadua angustifolia
GCACTCGGTTACTGCACTCACTTCACCCCACACCGGCCGGAAGCCATGGCACTGGCTAGTAAGCACCTCCTAGCCTGCCTATCGGCTTTTGCGTTAATCGCCGCCGCGTCTCCGGTGACCGGTGATGGCCCGATGGACAAGCTCGAGATACTGTTCGGCCAGACGCAGCTGCTCAACGGTAGCAACGGCGGCGAGACCATTGCGCTGACCCTGGACCGCGTAATGGGGTCGGCGTTTCGGTCGAAGAGTTCGTACCTCTTTGCGAGGATGGACATGGACATCAAGCTCGTTGCGGACAACTCCGCCGGCACCGTCACGACGATATATGTAAGTGACCAAGAAACAGCACACTGACTTGTCGAGTCCTCATTCCTCAACCATGCATGCATGCATCCCTGACTGATGCTATATGGCGTTGTACAGTTTATTTCCGAAAGGGATTGGAAGACCCACGACGAGATCGACCTCGAGTTCCTGGGCAACGTCACCGGCCAGCCGTACACCCTGCACACCAACATCTTTGCCAACGGCGAAGGCGGCAGGGAGGTACAGTACCGGCTTTGGTTCGATCCTACTCAAGATTTCCACACCTACTCCATCATCTGGAACCCAGATGAGATCCTGTAAGCCTCTCTTGATTCTACACTACCGCGTGTGTTCAAGATATATCTGAGTATTTCTCAAAAAAGAAGAAGGTATGTATATCCATGGCATCTTGCTGACAACATTGAGCTATATATACGTCACTTTGTGAGTTTCAGGATCCTGGTTGACAACATGCCGATCCGGCAATTCAAGAACCACTGGGACGCCGGCGTCCCTTCCCGGTCTACCAGCCAATGAGGCTGTACGGCTGCTCTGGGAGGCCGACGACTGGGCGACGGAGGGCGGGCGCATCAAGACCGACTGGTCGCAGGCGCCGTTCGTCGCCTACTTCCGGAACTACAGAGCCTACGGCTGGCGCCGAGCGCGTCCTCGTGGTTGTGCGGACAGGCCCGTCCGCCGGCGGCGACTGGTTCGACGGGGAGGAGTGGACGACATGAAGCAGCAACAGCAGCTCAAGGAGGTGCAGAGCAAGTACATGATCTACAACTATTGCACTGACGCCAAGAGGTTCCCCGATGGCTACCCGAAAGAGTGTGGGCTGCCTTAGGATAGAAGTGATTCCGCATATGATCGAGAAGGGCGTGAAATGTTTTGGGAAGATTGTTTCATTCTTTTTTTTTTTTCCTTTCTCGAGGAAGAAAAACCAGAGCAAATGTGCAACCATTTCTGGTAATATATCCATGCTCGCGGCGATTTATAAATGTGTCAGCTACTGAATTCCCTAGAAAGTGAAGTCTAACGCATGATGTTGCAGTGCTCATGTAGTTTGCGCATGAACAAAGCAGGCCATTTCATATAAATCGGTAAACGAAATGCATCGAGGTCGTAACTCGTAACTGAAAGAAAGTAAGAGATGCAGTCATGCAGCTAGCACGGGATACGGATCCTCTTGATTTCGCAGAGCCAAGTCACCAACTGCTCGCTTTTATAGGCTGTTCGATCGAGATCGAATGGTCCGAATCATAGCATGTGAGAAAACTGAATATCTAGCGATAAATTGGCAATTTATCATCCACAAAATTTGGACCGTTCGTTGATTCATCTGATGGCTCTGGACGTCCCAACCGCACGCTACAGCACTATCCGTATCCGCTAGCGCGATACCCCTTATGTGAAAGTGTGATAACTGTACAGGAAACAAAAGCAAACCCTGTTTATTTGAACTTTTGCTGAAGTTTAAAAGCTAACAAGATATAACTAAAAACTAACGGAGATGTGCCTTTTAACTTGTTGATAGTTCGTTTTAGACTAATATTACTGAAGTTAAGATAAAATTAACCACCTCTACCATATAAAACAGGTTACTTTAAGCTGATTAAGCCAAAAAAAACTAGCTTTAAAATAAACAAATAGAATCTTAGCATTGCACTACACATTTGGACAATAGTGCGTGCTTTAACCACTTGTTTTATGTCTGCA
This sequence comes from Guadua angustifolia, assembly GCA_036346375.1. Taxonomy (NCBI): domain Eukaryota; kingdom Viridiplantae; phylum Streptophyta; class Magnoliopsida; order Poales; family Poaceae; genus Guadua; species Guadua angustifolia. The sequence goes on from JAYEVE010000934.1 coordinate 2,026, forward strand.
ACTCTGCGATCCTTCCTCTTAGTGCCTGTTTGGTAGAGTTCTAGATCCTAAATTTATCTGAGATCTGAAACTTGTAGGCTAAAATAAAGTGAATTAAGTTTATATTTTTGGTCTAAAATGTAAACAAGATGATCCATCTAAACACTCTTAATATACGCACAGTTCTAGCTTCACGGATCTGATGAAACTAAATACCCAACTCCACCGGATCTATGGATCGATGGAGTTGGAGCCTAACACACCCTTGATTGCTGTGGAAAGTCAAGCATCACTGCATGTCTGCAGTTCTGCACCCTCTGGTCTCAGACTTTACCTTGCATGCCCAGGCCCCAGGCAACGCAATGCTACTGTGTGCCTCTACCAGAATCGCGAGTAATGCTCCGTGAGAAATTTTTTTAAATAATATTATTTTAATTCGAAATTGCGACATTAATACCGTATTTAAAAATTGCAGAAATAATATCTGGTCGCCAAACCGTTTAGCGATAATAGGTCGCCGCCAAAGCGGTTTGGCGATAATAGGATAGTCGCCAAGCGGTTTGGCGACTATATTGTAATCCGCGTGTCGGCCGTTGATGACCGGTTGTCGCCAAGTCGAGGAGTAGTCAGCATACCGCTCGGCGACTACTTAGTAGTGCTACTACTAAGTAGTCGCCGAACAGTGTGGACTATTAGTAGTCGTTCAACTGTTTGGCGATATCTGTATATTTTTTAATTTTTGGGTAAATTTTGTTGTGAACTGTTTATGCAATAATTGTTATATTAAACCGGAAAAACTAAAAAACTCTTGTCATGTAATAAGCGGGAAGAATTATTTTAGTTCGTTAGTGATCGCATCTCACTTGCGTATTTTCATAGCCCTGGATAGGCGACACGGTCTAAAAAAGCGGAATAAATGAAGGCCGCCTACGCGAGGCGGCTACCACTTACGTATGGGCGAGATAGCGAGGCGTTCCTCCGACATTTTGTTGCGAAAGTCGGAAAAAGGCGCGACGCTCTCTTTTCTCGCCGCCGCTCCTCTCTCTCTCTCTTCTCGGATCGAGCGGCTCGATCGATCTCGCGGCGTGAGTACTAGTCACAGTAGTACGCCACACGCTCGGCGACTACTAGTAGTCGCTAAACGGCAGCTACTACTAAGTAGTCGCCGGCGGTATGGCGACTACTCCTGACTGGCGACAATCGGTCTCACCGGACCGCAGCGGGATACGGTATAGTCGCCAAACCGTTTGGCGACTACCCTATTATCGTCAAACCGTTTGGCGACAACCCTATTATCGCCAAACGGTTTGGCGACCGGATATTATTTCTGCAATTTTTTAAATACGTGTATTAATGTCGCAATTTCGAATTAAAATAATATTATTTAAAAAATTCCTCCGTGACGAGCGGGCGCAGTGCACCAAAAACAGCGGGGAGCTTTGCGCATGGGGAAGGCGCGGCAGCAAGTTGCAGAATCGCTGATGGGAACGTGGTAGGCTGACCAAAGGCCAGGCCCGAGCAGGAAGCAGCCTGAAACTTAAAAGATTCCGTCTTCCTTATGAATGCTTAAGATGGGCTTTACATTAAGCCCGCCGTTTTTGCCTGTGGGAGACATACTCAATCCTGTGGCATGCGATACAGCACATAAGATCATAGTGGAAGCGTATCCTCTGACGTACTGCTCTCTGCGATCTGCGGTGACGTGTGGGCCCCACGTTGGTGGGGCCCACGTCCGCATCTGCAAGATCTGCAGAGAACGATCTCAGAGGATCCAAAATCGATCATAGTTATTAATACCACACCATACTAACCAAGATGTACTATTTCGATATCTCAACCGGTATAAAATAGCCCTATAAACTGTACCAACCTCAATATTGGTCAATCTAGTGATATTAGCTCGAATCTTGATCAATATCGATCATAATAACTCGATACGGTCAATACCGGTCATACCGTGAAATTCATAATATCGTCTTTAACTATATGTTATATTTAATATTACTACTATAAAAACGCTATTTGTTAGACTCTGGTGCTGCAATGCATGTTTGGATGGGCAGAAGTACTTCTTTGCAAGAGAAAGGGTGCAAGTGAGACTGCTGAGGTAACTTGTTGTTTGCCTAAATTACCTCTGCATTGTCATTACATTCATTCAAAAATATTGTACAAGCCTGAAGAATCTGACGATTAGAAGCTGAGCCTCTCACTTGCTGGTTGATATTGTATTACGTCATGTCGATTCCCTTCAGTCAATTATAGTCAGTTACCGAAGGTTTACTTATTTCCCTCTCAAAAATAAAAAAAATGGTTATTTATCCCTGTTCTCAGCAAAGTACCACCTTGGTGAAATATCATACTCATCTATTTTTAAAAAAAAAACTTTGTAATTGGATGTTCAAACATGTTCATGGTTACATTTGTGTTGCTGTCTGACCTGTTTCTTTTACCTTTATACAGAAATTGCTTATTGATGGTAGCTGAACAAAATCAAATGTTATCAAAGTGATTGAGGAGATTATCGAGGATGACCTTTTTCGCTCTTCAGCAGTTGTATCATCTCGAGGCGCAAGTTCCATCTCTTGAACTCCGCACATATTGTGCTGCTGCCAAAAAAAGAGGCAAACCACATTTGAACTACAGGCCGATAGGTTTGATTCATAACCGCCAAGATCTTCACCAAACTATTGGCCAATAGATGCGCCAAAGTTCTCGATCGATCGTCTCAATCAACCAATCCGCTTTCATTAAGCCAGATCGATTCAGGACAATTTCATATATGTCCACAACATGACCAAGGAGTTGCATAGGAAGAGAATTCCATCCCTCTTCATAAAGCGTTTGACTCTCGGTTGAGAATACCTTATTGAGTGCTACAAAATCTAGGATTCGGTATCTCTCTTATTGATGTCATCCACGTCCAAAATCATCCTAAATGGGATGCAGGAACCCTTATTTCACACGAAGAGGGCTTTGGCGAGGCGATCCGCTTTCGCCAATGTTGTTCATACTAGCAATTGATACAAGAACTTCATTGCTGAAAATGGTATCGATGATGACTCTTACTCGAAGCTAGGCTTGCCCTATTCGGATTCAAGGCTCGAGGATCGGAAAACATGCAAGCAATTCAAGTTGGCTGATAAGTTCGATGTCATATTTTTGTTTGTGCGGATCGGAACGAATCGGTGCATCTTTTCTTTAGATGCCCTTTGCTAACCTCATTTGGAGCCGTATTTATTCTCAAATCGACCTCGGTCCCGATACCTCGGGATGGGGTTTCTGCGTCGGGATGGTGGCGACCATCCGACAAATTGTGGTGGCCCCTCGTGCAGGGTAGAGCGGCATGCTTATTTACACTCTGTGGAATCTATGGAAGGAGCGAAATGCGAATCTTCAACAACGTCTACCGGTCTCTGAGGCGTGGTCGTATCTTTAATTCAATAGGTTGTTCAGAACCGGAAGTTGGCTTTCCGCATCGGTCTCCAGTAGATCCTGCCGTCTAGACTAGGCTAGCGGATGGAGTGTTGATGGTTTCTCTCTCCTCCGCCTAATTTTTGAATTGTGTAATTTCGCCTTTGTCCGCTCCTTGTTGTGGTCTATTCGATTTCTTGTATGACTCTATCTATCTTTTGGTTGTCCCTTCTTTAATGCATGGCAGAGTTTTGCCGCTTTTTCAAAAAAAAAAATATTTTTGTTTGTGAAGATATATGAGAGCATAATTATTATCTTCATAATCACCGCTTCATCTCTTATCGTTTTTGCTAGGTGGCTTTCACATTAAATTCATCCTATTGCCACATTCTACACAATGGAAACACTGTGTTCACATGGACTAGGAACTTTATGACCTCACCGATCGTGACTTGGTTGATCGCGCCTAGAAGTACTATCGAGTTGCATGTACCAAATTACCATCCAAAAACTTAAGCTAATGAGGAAAGGTGGGTAATTCACTTATACTTCAACACCCTCACGATAGGCTCCTCAAATTTAGAACGTGGAATAGAAGTGAGCTGCAATTATTATTTTTTAATTGCGCCTAATCGGGTCTTGAACTTTGAGACCTCTTGACTCGATACCATATTGAGTTATATGCACTAGCCAGCCCACCCAAAAACTTAAGCTTAATGAGGAAAGGTGGGTAATTCACTTATACTTCAACAAAGAATTAAGGTGTAGATAATCTTCCTTATTATGGCAAATATAAATATTTGTACTCATGCAACTTTTCGATGCTTGGTACATTGGTATCAATGTGAAGTTTTGATTAACCTCCTACAAAGGTTTGCCATATTTCTCGACAACATGTACTTTAAATACTTGAGCTTATTAGTCATTATGAATACTTAAGGGCATAAAATGAGATTTTGTTCATATTTTTTGTTATGTGCTCTAATTCAAGCCAAAGAAAAAAAAGAAAAGAAAAATGCCCATGAGAGTAAATGGGTAATATTTCTCGTATCAGATATAGTTATTGGATGTTTGTATCCTCACCATTGTCGCCACCCTCCTTGTCAGTAATGGTTGATTTGAATTGTGTTGTTCTTGCTATGTTCTCAAACATGTTTGGCTTTGGTATACCTATCCATTGATTTAACCTTTTTCTTTGTGCTTTTTATTATATGTACAAAGATCCGCCATTGTGTCACACAAAGGAGGGGAAAGAAACCTACTGGCCTGAACTACTGGTGTTAAATCCAAGTATTCAAACCAAAAATAGGAAGAGATCATGAAAGTGGCCCTCATCTTTTCTCATGTATCTTATCCAAAGGTAATCACAAACAAGACATTGCATGATTTTCTTAGGATCTACTCTCGTGAAGTTTGCAATTCATTATCTCCTCGACACTTTTTTGTTCTTTCTTGCACTACCAATTTTGTCAGTTGGGGGCTGAAGGCTATGTAAAGGTAAGGAAAACAAAGATGTGAAGGTTTTGCTTCCGAGCGTGCTTTCCTTGATGATTTGAATGTCTAATACTAAACCTTCTTTAAAATCTACTTCAAGAACTTGAGTGCCTAGGATGTGGTGAAAAATATGACCGCTCCTCGCACCGATCAGCCACCCCCAAAGGGCGCCCACCTCCGCCTCTTGCCTCCGCCTCGCCTCGATCCCGCGGCCGCCTTTGTCGCCTCCAAAGAACTACACCTCCTCAACAAGATAAGCCCTTTCCCCAAATCCCCACCTCCCGGGCGCCCTCCTCCGCTCTAGGTCCTAAGGTCGATCCGTTCTCTCACGACTCGGGACGACCTCGATTCTCCTCTCTCCATCCAGCAGGTTGCGTTCGGTGATGCCCGCGCTTGCCCCTCGGCCTCGCTGCACTGGGCGCGGGGCTGGCTGGTACGCTTCCCCGCCTCGAAGGTCCGAACCTGTTATCGATCCTCAGGCTCTAAGGCTCGAAGCTTTGCCTCTGATTGACTCCGCTCAGATTCAAGGCGATGCATTGGCCGCTTTCACTGCACCGGCTCTGCAGATCAAGGCTCCTAAGCCTGTGACTGCTCCCGCCTCACGACCGCCATGCCAAGACAATCTCCCCCTGGCCGACCGGCTTCTGCCGCCTTTGAACTCGAAAGCAGCTGTAGCCGCCTGGACATCATCCTGGCAATTAGCGCGGCCCAAAGGCCGTGGCGGAAGCGCAACTATTTCGCAAGAGACTCGTGATTCACTCCACCATCAACGCCCCCCACCGGCCTCACGCCTCTAAACCGCCGACTAATACTCTTCGTGGGGCGAGCCATTGCCTCGCCATCGACCATAAAGTCTCAAGTCGCTGTGACTTCGTGGCGGTGCGCCATCGCCGGAGAAGTGGCCATCACAAGACGCTTTTTGCTCCCCCGCCAGGGCGCCACTCGGCTACCGACCGCCTCATGGCTTTGTCTCACCGCCCGCCGGATCGTCTGGCCTGGCCTTGCACTTTCACTTCGACGCAGAGCTATGGAGGAGGATGCGGCTAATCTCACCAAGATGCCGCCCTCCTCACCGCCACCGGGCGCACCGCTTCCTCGAATACCACCAACACCAACAAAGCCGCCAAAGCAATTGAAGCCAAGGTTGCTATCCCTCGGTCGATATGCGGTCACACGCCACACCTTTAAGATTTCTTGGTTTGTTCGACTATCCAGCCCAATGGAATGCGCTGGCAAGCTGGAAGCATATTGAGTCCGGGGTCAGGTTACGTGATCACGCCTGGGTCCTCGATGCTTCGCCGCCTCCAAGATGTTCATCCGCGGCGGGCCGGGCCTTGAGGGGCTCTTAACGCCTGAACCCCTGTCGCTTCGAGGCCTCCGGCCGGTGTCCGCCGATCGCTGCCGACCGCAATCGCGCAGGCGTGAAGCTACCAACATGTTCCGGTCCGGGTCCGGGTCGCTAGCCCGGACGCTATTCCTGTGTGCTTTGCCATTCCATCTTCCCCGACAACCGAACGGCAGGCGCTGTGGCCCGGCAGGTGCCTCGTGACTTCTCTCCACGCTCGAATCACGGATGAGCCCCGGCTTTATGAGGTGCTCGCGTGCACCTTGATGCCACCAAGATTTCGCCTCACTCGCGCTCGATGACCAGCCGGGCCGGTGCCGCTTCCTTTGATCGGACGATGGGCGGGCCGATGGTGCTCTCGCCCGCCGCCAAGCAGTTCGAGAGCGTTCTGCTGCCGTCTGGGGACCGACCTTGTCGGCTCCGCCTTCGACGAGGATGATGAAGACGATGCCGGCCGACACACCATGATCGCCGTGGACCGCCATGATCGCGACCTTTGCGGGCTAATCTTCTAGCCGCCACCGCCTCCCGTGAAAGCTCATTCGCCATGATCGAGAGGCTGCCGCCGCGATCGCTTCGCCGGGCGCTAACGCTGCTTGCTCCTCGAGGCCCCAAGCTTCTCGCTTACGCTGCCGCCCCGGCCCTTCCGAGCGCTTCGGCGCTTCTCAAGACTTTTGGCCACTCTTGGGGCCTCTCGCAGTTGATCGCCCTCTCGCGGCAGGTGATGTCTCTACCATTGCCTCCGTCAAGATCCCCCTGCTCCATGCTTGCCGCCGCTTCGCTCGGGCCGCCGCACCCGTGCCGGAGCCTCTCTTCAGTGCTCAGATCGATGGAAATCTCCTCAGCCGACCGAGGAGAGGTGCCGCTGGGTCGGCCGGCCGATCAGTGGCATGGACGGATGCGCCTCTTCTTGGCCGACGTCTATCGACTTCCCTACCAAGCCCAGATGACTGCCGATGCTCCTTGAGGCAGCTCTTCTCCCAAGGTCCCGCCTGCACAAGACTGGCCTGCTCATGGCTCTGGTCTTCCCCTGCTCACAGGCCGCCACCAAGACCATGCTTCATCCCCGGGCCTCGCCACTAAACTCGTGGTTCCGGCCACGCTTGGGCTATCTATCAACACGATGCTGGTTCTGACCATGGTGTTCGATGGATGACAACGACTACGCCACGCCTCCTCCAGAGAGATTCCTTCACGCTCCTTCTCACCGCTTCTCATGGCGCCCATCTCCTGTGACTGGCCACACTCATGGCTGCCTCAGCCTCATCTCAAGGCAAGGCTGGTGCTGGCGTCAAGTCGCAACTGCCAGCTTACGCCCAAAGTTGCCTGCCTCCGACGGCGAAGATGGCACAGGAGCTCCTTGCAAGACGCTCGGGTTCTGCTTCTCCAAAATTGAAGAAGGTGGCACCACGACTTGTGCAAGCTTGTCTCCATGTTTGATGCTCCATCGACTGCTGACTCCATTGCGCCTCAAGAATATCTCGCAACATTGATGACAAGACTTTTGAGGTGATGCAGCCATCCAAACCGCTTCCATGGAGATGTTATGCCAATGATGGCAATGCCTAGGTCAGTGGTGCGCTTGATGTCCCGTTGCTTTTTATTCTCATGTATTTTGCTCCTAGTGGATCGCTTTATGGGTGCTTCTCCGGCTCTCGCTTTTCTTTTGCGCCAAGGCGTCTTATGCGTGTTCGGGCCGATGGGATGTCGATGTTAATGTGGTACCTTAATGCAATATGCACCTATCTATCAACATGCTTGTCCGGATCAAGTTTCGACTTCATGAGTTGTCTACAACGCTATTATGCCCCGATTGTTGTATTCTTCCTCGAATGTCCGTGGGTCTCAGACGACGGCCGACTTATGACGGTGTACCAAACATTGCGGATCTTTACGCCGCAATTGCTTGCCTCCAAGAGTCAAAGCTCCAAAACACCGACTGCTCCTTCAGACTAGATCGGGCCGCCGCTTTTCTTCTACCGCCCTTCCATTCGTGGCTCTCGGTATGGATCCTTCTACTTTGGGATGATGAAAAGGTTCATGTCACATGATCGCTGTAAGAAATTTCTCTCTCCACAAGCCGCCTGTCGCTCAGATGGAACCTCTTTCCTTCTCACGATCGCATTACGGCCTTCCGCTGACCGTGATAAGACCTCTTTCCTCGGAGGAGCTTGAATCTATCGCGCGCGCAAGCGAAGTTCCGTGGCTTCCTGTGATTTCAATCTCATCTACGAGGCAAGGGACAAGAACAATAGCAACCTAAACCACCGCCTTATGGCTCGCGTTGCGACCATCAACCGATGCGCTAGCCGCGGAGCTTCCCTTGCGTAACGTAAGATTCACGTGGAGCAACGAGCGCAGAACCCAACATTGGTCGACTTGATAGAGCTCTCGCAACCTTGAGTGGGATTCGCTTCTTCCTACCATTTGCTACAAGCGCTATCCTTCCATGTCGCATCACGTTCTTTGGTTCTATTTGAGGACAACGGCACCCAGAGTCCGGAGCTTCAGATTTGAAAATTTCTAGACTCGACTTCGCGTTTCCATCGCATCGCCCAGATGCTTGACCGCCTCGATGCACCGATGGAGCCGCCAGTGGTCATTCACAAACTTCAAGCAACAACAGGCGCTTTGGACCGGAGTAAGTCCTCTCGCCGAGCGCGCCCCAAGCAGCCTTTTGGCAAACACTGTGATTCACGCTCGATGTTGCTCAGACTCAAGATCCTTATCGATGATGAATTACAACTCCGAAGGCGCCAAAATCGTGGTCACGGGCTGGCCGCGGTGGAAAGAGCGCGAAAGACAGCATCCAGTTCACTTGGCTTAAGGAGGGGATGCCAACACCGCTTTTCCATCTCAAAGCCAATGGCCGCTGCCGAAAGAACTTCATTCAGCCGCCCGACGGACTGTGGCATTGCCATCCTCCACAACGACAAGGAACATCTGCTTTTCAGATTTCACTAACTCGTTAGGGGACGAAGAAACTTCGCCACAAAGCATTGTTTGGCAAAACCTAAATCTTCCGACCATTAATTTGGACTGTCTTCGACGGACTTCACTGAGCTCGAGGTTACGCATCATTGCCAAATCATTACCGCCCGAAAGGCAACCAGACCGGATGGTTTCACCGGGCGCTTTAAAATCACTGGGAAATCATCGTAGTTGATATAATGTCTCTTCTATGGTCTTTTCAAGACGGAACATCCAATGCCTTTTCTTCGATTAATCCGCATCCATTGTGCTCATTCCAAGAAAGATGGCGTCGATATGGCACCTGATTTCGCCCATTAGTCCGATTCACCTCCGCCTCAAAAATCATTTCCAAGGTCCCGCATCGCACCGCTTCCTACATCGAACTCCCCGATATCACCGCCGTGATCGCTTTCATCAAAGGGAGAAGCATTCAACAAAACTTCCGGCGTGTTCAGAATCGAAGCTTGCCACCATAATCAACGTGACAAAGTCACCGCCATGTTAAAGCTTGACATCACCAAAGCTTTTGACTCGCTTCGAATACCTTCTCGACCTTCGCGAAGCCCGTGGGTTTGGGAATCGATGGCGACCGGCTTTCACAATGCTTTGCGACGCCAACATCTTTGTGCTCTCGAATGGGGTCCTGTGCCTGCCGATTGTGCACCAATGCGGGTCAAGGCGATGGCATCTTTATCCCCATACCTTTTCAACCTTGCGATTGATCCGTTACACTTCCTCCTCAAAAAGCGACCGAGGACGGGTTCTATCTCCTATCCAAGACCGTAAGCGACATATGCCCGCTTATCCTCTACGCCGCATTGCGGTCATCTTCTTAAACCCAGTAGAGAGGAGCTCCAGTGTGTTATCTCAATTCTTCATTTCATTGCCGCCGGCTTCGTGGTCAACATGCAAAGAGCTCCATTGCGGCGATCCAATGCCAAAATCTTGACTCGCCACCATCATCCAACCTTTTCAAGGAACCGCCTCAATTTCCCAACTAAATACCTTGGCATGCCGCCACCCTTGTCAGTTCGCTTGCCCACCTTCAACCGATCTTAGACAGATCAGACGCTGCGTCCGTCGTTGGCAATCCCAACTCCTCACTATTGGTGGTCGACTAACCCTTGTTAAATCGGGCTTACCTCCATGCCGATATATGTTCGACGGACGCTTAAGACTCCAAAGAGGTTCATCGCCGACATTGACAAAATAAGGAGAAAATTCTCCGGGCCGGCAATGCACATTTGCATGGCGAATCGCAAGGTCGCATGGCACGGTGTGCGCCTCAACTCGGGCGGCCTTGTGTGCTAGACTCAACAGATTCGCTGGTCCTAAGGCCGAGATGGCTATGGCTAAGATACTCGGATCAAGAAAGACCGCGGGCTCAACCTAACAAAGACCGTGACCACATCGACAAAATACTATTCATGACAACTACGGTCATCATTGGCGGCGGTCATGCAGCAATGTTCGACGCCCACGTGATCGCGAGGAACGCGGCGCTTTGCCGAATTCGCCGATCCTCTTCAAACACTCAAAGCGAAGGGAAGAACGGTGGTCGGCGCTTTGCTCAATAACAACCGGATCCAGACATCCGCCACCAACTCACGCCACTTCTAATTGGGGAATACATTCGCCTGGATTATTATTCAATCCGTTTCTCCACAACCCCACACCGATTTACATCGCTATCCGGAAGGCAACCTCCAACGGCCTATACTCGCCAGATCCGCTACCATCGCCAATTCATTTGAAGCACATCCAAGCCTTACCACTTAACGACCGCTGCATGGGCGCCTGCCACGTACGAAGATCTTCTTCGGTCGGCACATCAAAACCGCTTATGGACGGCTCCAAGCTTCAAATAAGAGGATGGCCGAATCAATATTTCGCCTCACATGTGCTTGCGAAGTCCGAAACGATCTCCCACTTATTTCTCCATGCCCGAGGTCCCGCCGACAGGGCCTCTGCGCGAATGGATTCGGGCGCTCTCTCCACCTACCGTGGGATGCCTCACTAATCTTGAGGCTCGACCCATGACGATCAAGAACTACGGTGGCTCAAAAAGGATCAAACTGTTATCATTCCGTATGTTGGCAATGGTGGAAGGAGCGAACAATAGAACTTTCCGCCAGACCAAGCACATCATGATCAAATCCTTCAGCCATCAAGGACGAGGCCGCTCTCGGCGGCGGCAGTGCAAAACATCTACTGACCATCCTCCAAGGAATCCGTGATGTGTGATTTTTCTCCTTTGTGTTTTTTTCTTTGCCTTTTTCTCCTGTTCCAATCCTTGAGTGCGGCCTTCGCGACCCTCAGATTTAAACTCTTCTTCTTCTAATATATCTCACGGCTTTTGCCGCCTTCAAAAAAAAAATCTACTTCATCAGGTCAAAGAAATACACCACTTTACTCAGGATGATCTGATAACAGAGGATGTTTTTATTCTAGATTGCCACTGAACATATTTGTTTGGGTTGGCCAGGAGGTGGATGCCAAAGTGAGATTACAAGCTATGGACATTGGAGAGGTAATAGCAAAATTTACTCTGCATAATCTAATTAGAAATTATATTTTCTATTTGGTATCTTACTTTCTTTTTTCTAACTACGGCTTTGCCAGAAATTTCTTGTGTTTGATTTCCTTATGGAAGATCTCTCCCGAGAAACATCAATTTTCACTGTTTCGGAATGAACTGAGCCACAATTTTTTACTAGGTTCTTCACCTGGGACTCAGCAAAATCTCTGGTAAGTAGTTGATATGTAGATTGCACCTTCTTGTTGTAAATTTAACAGAAGTTTCTGTTCTATGTGATTAGATGAACAACTAAGTATACCCCTTATTTTAGTTTTCAAAAACAACTGCATCACATCCACTTTGTTTTTGTTGCAGATGCACGGCAGTTCATACCAGTAACCAGAGGAAGCTTGCGATTGTAAAGGGTGGAGCAACTCCATTGTTGGATGCAAGTATTGATTTAACCATCTTCCAGTTTGGTGGATATCAGTATAATTTTGTTCTTCCTTGCTTGTTAACAATCTTTTTATACATCGATGCTTTACTGGATATCAGTATAATTTTGTTCTTCCTTGCTTGTTAACAATCTTTTATACATCGATGCTTTACTCTCTTAGTGGCTGGCTGAATCTCTCCATGTCTGTTGGTACTCTTGCATTCGTGAATACTTGTGCTTATCTGTGCATATATGGATGTGACCATTTGTCTCACACAATCATACCAATGAGCCCATTGCTCAACTTCAGCATTTATAGAACTATTTTGCCATCTGTATGAATGGGTATTGGCAACATGCTGAGCATAAGTGTGGAATGACGACTACAAGGTGGCTAGCAATAGCATTTGACTGGGATCATTGGTTGATTTTTCATTTTTCTTGTTCAGTTGCATAATTGCATCTGCTCAGTACAATCGCATGTTTGGTCGCACTTCGTGGCAACAGTGGCTTTCAACTACAATATCTGAAGTAGTATGCAGCTTGCCGGATTGGTGTCAATGCATGATCTAGTTATATGCCTCCTATGTTTTCTTGAAGTTACTTGTACTATACATTGCTTTCGAATATGAAAGTAACAAAGGTATTCCGATAGATCTCTTACTGACTTTTCTGAAAAATATTCTCCATGTTGTCAGAAACCAAAACGGCTAACACCATCATTTTCAGGAAGGAGTACGGGACAAGATAAATCTCAATGCTCAAGAAGCATGTCCACCAGCCCGAACGTCTTGTTCGAGGCAGATACCCAGCCTTCCCAGCGTTAGCTTCTGCCTTTGAGAAACCTAATCCCAGGAATCTTTCCACCCTCCCCTGCTGTTAAAAAGCTTTTCCCAAAATCTGGTGGACGTGATCTGTCCAAGCCATACAAACAACCAGCTACCAGTGCTCTCACCAGTTCTTTCGAGGGTCCCATGAAAAGTCTAATACCAAAGTCCGTAAAAGGTACGTGCAAAACAACTATGAATAATGCTTCAATGCTTTCTCTCCCAATACAAGTTGTACAAATTTTGAAGCAAGCGAAGGTGTAAGTAATCACTAATCACCATCTACCATTCATTTATACTTTAATATTTGTGCAACTGTTAAAAAGAAAAGGATGGAAACACCTCTCTACAACTATTTAGGGTGTGTTTGGTTGTTTGCACCACCCTAATCTCATCCCGATAAGCCATCCAAACTAGTCTTGGTCAGATGAGTGACAAGTTGAGTTGTTTGCTTGCATGTTTATGCATCTCACCGGCCCAGATAGAGAGAAGTCCAATTTTGTGTTTTCTCCGTTTGCATGAGCGGATGCAATTGCATCAACTCGGTCCGGATGAACAGAAACCAAACACATGTTTAATAAATGTAGTTGCATCCACTCATACGATCTCAGACACCACATGCACAACCAAACACACTCTTAGATTCTGCTAGAACATGGAGTGCAAACGTCCCGCTGCCTTACATTTCTCATCTCTGAATATGTGCAAAATTAAGCGAGCCATGAGCCAGAGAAGGCAAGACATGAGGAAGATGCCATGGCTGTGCTGATTTAAATGAAAATGAGCCCGAAGATGATGAGGGGCGCACAATCTACCCATATGAACGTCTGATAACCACAGCTGATTATCCTTCCCCGACATTGACGTCACCAAGCGAGATGTGAGCATCTGATCATCCACTTGTCATTCTTATACTCTTGTTAGATGATGATGGCATGTACTGTTGCTAACTGAATGCAGGCGTGCTTATCGTCAGCCGAGTTCAAAGAGAAGTTCGGCATGACAAGAGCAGAATTCAACAAGCTGCCCAAGTGGAAGCAGAGCAGACTAAAGTCTGACCTACAACTCTTTTAGGTCGGCTCTGTTGAATGGCCATTGATCGTCGCAGTCGCCTTGAGGACAGCAACTAATTTGAGGATACACCAATTTTCACGTCATTGTCAATTTTCACGTCATTGTGGCGTTCTTGATCTTCGCTTCACCTAGTCTGAGTCTATTCTTTCCTAGGCTCTCTGCTTCTTCTTTCAGTAAATATGTTTTTGGCAGTTTTTTCTTCATTGATTCAGAGCTCACACAGCTTTTGTCGTGGAGCTCGCCTTCTTTTATTGGTCCTTTTTTCGGCTTGGTTGACATTTGTGTACCGACCGGTCAGCAAATATACAAACGATTGAGAATTTGAGATGAGTTGTCGGGTGATGCAATGGCGCCAAGCAAGCATGTACAGCAGATTGCCTCCAGATTCGTATTGTTAACTAGCTGCTCTGCAGTCCAGCGTGTTGCTGCATGCAAAAAAAATGTCAAGACAGGCAAATATTTTAATAGAGAGAAAAAATTCGAAAAACCTCCAAAAAAAGAACAAAAATACTGATTTTCTTTTTAAAATTGTAAAATATTGCTTTGATTTTTTAAAAAATATTCCTTAAAAAATAAAAAATAATGCCACGTGTTGGGATAGTTATATTAAAAAATAGTACAAAATTTATTTTAAATTTTCTTTTAAAAAATTTAAAAAGAATTTTTAAAAAATAATAAAAGTCCAGCAACTATACACTACAGCTAGCTCGCTTAGCGCGGTAGAAACTACAGTGTTTAGTGTCATGTGGCAGGGTGTTGTCCAGGCTACGGTACATCTCCAAGATAACTCCAATAAAGCTCGATGATTTCTTTTGCCAAACCTGCGCGATGCGTTAGTCGTTTGCCGCCGAGGGCCAACGCTGCCGCGACTCGCGAGCCCGCGACCAACAGGCGGACCGTGTCTCCCGGGCAAACCACGCACGCAATCCCCTGCCGTCGGCGCTGATAGCCACGAGGAGCCACCTGTCGGTCGCGTACGGGCGCAAACGGCAGCCGCGGTTGGGCACAATGTTTGGACGCGGGCGCGCGTGAGAGCCAGGACTGCAACCCCTGCACGTGCGCCGACGCGGGCACCAGCGGGATGGAGCAGGGAAACCGCCGCGTGCTGCGCGCTGCCCAGGCTGTCGCCAACCGCCGACTTGTACCGTTTAGTCCGTTATACGTGCGTGCGTGGGTTGCGCTTGCGCGGGTGGGGCGCGGACAACCGAATTACCGGCTACCTTCTGCCGCTCGGTGCCGGTGCCGGTGACGGGTGCGCCATCGTTTCTGCCGGGAACGAACTCCGCCGGGTGCCAGCGGCGATCGAGGAGCAACTCGCCGAAGCCCATGACTTTCACCAGCTAGTGGAGATTTCTAGGTCATAAACGAGGGTTACGAGACGGCGCAAGTGTGTCGTAGGCGAGAGAAGGGGGATTTCTTGTCATTTGGTACTTAAAACAGCTAATTCACGAGTATTACTCCGCTCGCTTCATCTGTATGTATCTATGGTCTTAAAAAGTATCGTTTATATATTTATTTATTAAAAAATCTAGAGTGTAGGTATTGTAATTTTCCTCTCTCAGTCCATACTTAAATGTTTTGAATAAGTTTTTGTTGCAAATAATGCACATAAAATAGGAATGGAGACACGAATTTTACCTAAAAACTCTTCCAAGAAGAACTATGAACACACGAGGCTTAATGTCACTACATGAGAAGATGTTTGCAATATTCTCGAGGAGATCGTAAGCCGCCCTTTGGTCCGACCCCATGCTACTCGAATCGTCTCTTCCGACAGCTCCTGCAACTGTCGTCGCCCCCTCCTTGTTGCAATCGGGCGACGCTTCCGCCTTTGCTTGCCCGGCTATCTCGGATCCTCCGCCTGTGGTGCCGTGGATCGATGCTAACGATCATTATGTGAATTCTTTCTCGCGTACGTCTTCCCCACCGCTGTCATGCCGCTTCCTCGCCATCTGTGCGGTCCTCCTGGGGTGCCCCCATCTCTGTAAGCAGCCAGGGCGTAGCTGGGCTATCGCTAAGCCGGCCATAAATTCCAACAGCGAAGATGGCACAAGAGCCGCTTTCGACGGGCCGGCTTCGCTTTCTCCTTCCGCAAAGAAAGTCCCGCCTAAGCCGCAAGCAGTTCATCTCCATGTTCGACGAGCCTCTCTCCACCGACTCCATTGCAGCATTAAAGTCATTTGCAGCTTTGACGAGCCAACCTTGAACTCATGAAGGCTCTCCAACCGCTCCAGAGGATGAGCACCAGTAGCCTCGCGCGCTTCGGACCTCCTCGGCGCCGGCTAGAGTCGCTGCACTGGCCGCTTGTTTTTATGCCTCAAGATGACTTTTGTGCCGACTACATCGCCTCCGTTCGCCTTGCCACCGCTACCGCCCCTCGCTTATTTTGTGCCCTTACCGCATGATGTCTACCGTATGGTCGCCATTATGTTTACTCTTGTCACACCCCCGATGAAGCTTGTCCACCATCCGTGTCTTCTATGATATGTATGGGTGCTGCCCTCGAACAATACGCCAATGGTCACCCAATTTCTATGCATCCCCTTCATCTGTGGCCCTCAATTCAATTATGTCCGAATGTTGTGTGCTCTCTTGAACGTCGCGCTCTCAACGCCTCGCCAAAGGGACCACGGTTCGCAGACTTGCAAGGCATCCGCCTTGGCGATTGTTTGCTTGCAAGAATCCAAGCTCCAAATCATGACCTCTCTCATCGCCAGACGGCGGCCAAGATCTCTCCTCATTCTTCCAACTCCAGGCACCTGGGGTATCCTTCATAGGATGAGGGCAAGTTCGATTTCAACCTCACGGCCCGGGTTTTCTCCTCTCCGCAATCAGATCCTTCGCTTGATGATACCTCTTTCCCGCTCACCTCGGCCTACTCCCCTCTCGGATCATGACAAGGTCTCGCTTAGAGGAGCTTGTTGCAACCGCCTCAGCACCTCAATCCCGGCTTTTGTTTGGCAACTTCAACCTCATCTATGAGGCTCGAGACAAAAACAACTCAAACATCAACCATCGCCTCATGCGCCTTGCCCGCCGTCATCGATTGATGTGCTATGTGATATCCTCTCGCAGCAGAGGTTCACTTGGAGTAATGACCGCAAAACCCCACCTTAGTTAAGCTCGACAGGTTTTTTGCAATCACGAATGGGATGTCCTCTTTCAAACCATACGCCGCAAGCCTTAGCTTCCTCCATGTCGACTCATCGTCTTGCCGCTTGCATGCAACAACGGAGCTCGCAAGTCCGGCATTCAAATTTGAGAGCTTCGACGCGTTCCTAAGCTTCCAACAAGTTGTTCGTAATGTGGATCGGCCTCCCCGCATCCCGACCTCAATGCGGCTTATAGGCCGCAATCAAGGCTCGCTTCTTCGCTGGGAGCTCTCCAGCTCTTCCACGATGCTCGCAGAATTCTCGATGGCCAACGCCTAGTTCTTAGGGTCGGACGTCCGCCAAGAGACCAGCATAACTATCCTCGACGTAATCGCCGCCCATCGCAAGACTCAAAATCGTGAGTGATGGACCAAGGTTGTTGAAAGGGCGCGAAAAGACAAATCCTCCGAATAACTCGCTAAAGGAGGTGACGAATACCGCTTTTTTCCACCTAAAGGCAAATGGTCGCCGCCACAAGAATTTCATCTCGCCCTCCAGCTCCATGGGTACGGCCACGCTCCACTTCGGACAAAGAACGATCCTGCTTGACTACTTCAAGCATCTCTCTGGTACGAAAAATGCGCTGCTTGACGACATTGGCCGCCCAACATCAACCTCCCCATCGCCTCCTCGATGACCTTCAAGCCCCATTCACAGAGGAAGAGGTATCGGGCAATCCATCTTCCGCCATCCGACAAGCGCCAGGCCGTATGGGTTTTCCGCCTTCTATAAGCACCGCTGAAACTGTTAAACTTGACATCATGGCGATCTTCCACGCTTCTTCACAACGGCATTTAAACAACCTTGCTCCCTTAAATCGCGCCTCAATTGTGCTCATTCCAAAGAAAGAAGGAGGGTGCGCGCTGTGACTTCCTACCATCGCCTCATTCACTTCGGTCTCAAAGATCCCGACAAAAGTGCTTGCTTGTCGCCTGGCCTCAGATAGACTCTCTCATATCACCTTCGCAAACGGCTTTCATCAAAGGTCGATGTATACTGGAGAATTTCCTAGCTGTCGCAATCGAGCGCGCCACTATAATGAACAACACGAACCCGGTCCTCATGCTCAAGCTTGACATCACCAAAGCCTTCGACTCAGATCCCGAATACCTTTTGAATCTTCTTCGAGCACGTGGTTTTGACCCCAATGGCGCCGATGGATCTCAACCTTCTCGCGACCTCCTCCTCAAGGTTGTTGCTTAATGGGTGCCGGGGCCACAAATCCGCTGACCAACGCTGGCCTCCGTCTGTATGACCCACTATCGCCTTTCCTCTTCATCACGGCAATTGATACGCTCCACTACCTCCTCGCCATGGCTGCGGAGGATGGTATCCTGTCACCTCTGGCAGGTTGCTTGTCGTCGCATCATCTATCACTCTACACCGACGGCGCGGTCATCTTCCTCAATCCTATTAGAGAGGAACTTCAAGCCGTCATCCAAATCCTTCAAAGATTTGGAGAAGCCTCAGGCCTATGTGTCAACATGCAGAAGAGCTCCATTACCGCCATTCAGTGCCAAAACATCGACATCCAGGCCATTCTCCAACTTTTCTCGGCGTGACGCCCAATTTCCAACCACATACTTGGGAATGCCCTAGTTCTTGGATTCGGCTTCGCTGCGCCCATCTCACAGCCCACCTTGGACAAGGTCGTCGCCGCTTAGCAGGATGGCGACACAAAGACCCTATCCATTGGCCGACTCGTGCTCGCCAAGTCTCAGGCTCACCTCCATCCCAATCTATGTGCTCACGGCGTTTAGGGCTCCAAAAAATTCATAAAGGACATTGATAAGCCGAGGCGAAGGTTCTCCTCATGCCCATGGGCCAACGCACGGAGGAAACTGCAAGGTACAATGGCCAAAAGTCTGTCGCCCGCATATCTACGGGGGACTTGGTGTGCTTGATTTGGACAGACTTGCGCGGGCGCTTAGACTACGATGGCTGTGGTACAAGTTCTCCCGCCCACAAAGGCCTTGGACCGGTCTTGCACTTCTCGTGACCAAAGTGATCGCATCTTTTCATGACCGCCACTAGATTCAGAGTGGGAAACGGCACCTCACCCCTTCTCGACCGCAAGATGGCTTCATGGAAGAGTGCCTCAGGAGATTGCGCCACACTCGCGCCACGCCTAAGCGTAAAATCGAGATCAGCCATAACGCCCTTCTTAATAATAATCGGATCCGTGACATCCGCCATCACTCACCCCTCTCCTTATGGAATTCGTTACGCTCGCCCATCATCCAATCGGGCCTCTCCAAACGCACTGGAGGATGAGATCACATGGGTCCCTACTTCCAGGGGCATGACTCGCCAGACCGCTGCATCGACTTCAGCTTTGGAAGCATCCCTACCGCCAGACACGATCCGTCTGCATGGGCCCCTGCAGCGCATTAAAATCTTCTTCGCTTGCCCAACAAAACCGCTCGATCGGCGCAATGATTTCACTTGTGGGTGGCAGCGATCAAGATTTCGCCACATGTGCCGCTGGTTTAGAGATAATGCCCCACCTCTTCCTCCACTGCAAGGAAGTTCATCGGTTGCCAGGGCCTCTCACTAACTTGATTAGGTGCCGCCCTCCAATTGACAAGGGGGACCATTTCACGATCCTGCACCATTGGTGCCTGCAACGCATCTCTTCATGTACTGGCGCAGAAAGGTCTTAAATCAATCATCATTCTAACTCGCCGGCATTGGTGGAAGGAGCGTAATAATAGAGTCTTCCGCCAGAATGGGCTACCCACGACCAAATCCTTCTACCGATCAAGGATGAAGCAACCTCCTGGCCAATGCGGATCGACGAAGATTCAATCTCTCCTCTCTAGCCTCCCGTGATGGCCTTCCTTCCTTCCTTTCCTTTTTCTTTTTTTTCTTCCTTCTTTCCCTACTTTCTTTTCTTTTCACCTTCCCCGGTCTTTAGGTGCGAGCTCCGCACCTTGTAACCTCCTTCCCTGTTCAAACTTTTTCTTATCTTCTAATATAACCACGTAAGGCTGCCGCCTTAAAAAAAGATTCTTTTTTTCTTTACTCTATCCTATAGACTATAGGGTTGTATTTAAATAGGTAAATAAGGGACTCAGATAAGTAAAACTCGATTTGAAGTGGAAAACGAAACCAAAATGAATTCAGATCACAAACTCAACAGTTTAAGTGGTTGTATTATACCACTAAATAGGGATATGTATGGTTATTTTTATTAGAATATCTTGTGCAATCGAAATATCTTGCAATTTCAGAAAGTTTCAAATTCTGAAAATCATGATATACATTCAGCTTAATCCCACCTGTCCTGTGCTAATAAGACATGACAACTTGACTAAGAGAACCTGACTGATAATGTTACTGTTCATGATCAACTTTGTCTTTTTGTAACTTCTAGCACAGGACGAATTTGATCATGAAATTTTATATGTAGATGGGGTAAGCTGAGATGTACATCCATGATTTTTTTTCAAAATTTTTGAAACTTTTTTCAGTTGGGTTGCACCGTGGTTTCACCAAATTCTCTGACTGTACATAGATATGTTCCCTTTTTATTAACTATTTCTTAGATATAGTATCTTCTTAGTATGTGCACAGGGAGCTATAGACAAATACAGAGAAACAGAGGAAGCATGTGTATTGGCCCCCGTCCAATATATGAAGTTTCGTAGGCATGGCTCAACAAAGTGGACCTCAATCAGCCCATACAGTGCTGAACAAGGTCAATTTCTGAGTTCTTATCATTTTGTAGCATAGCTAATTGATATGTAGCTATAAAAAAATCTCAAGACTTAATTTCTCTTCAAATTCTTTATGATACAGTTGTTCTTGCTATTTTCTTGAGAGTATATGATAGAGTTATTCAGTCATGAGGAAGAGGAAGAAAACATACACATACCAACAATACCTGAAAGAGTACTCACTTATTGGATTGATGAATCCTCGTCGTTGATTCCAAAGTCATTGGTCACAAAATTTTCTTAACTAGATTATTCACCTAAAACAAGTGACTTTCTTTTGTATCACTAAACATATGTTGCTATGATTTGTTATCAGTGCTACCTTATTGTCTGTATAGATTGCTTGCTATGTTACTTGGCCCTCATGTCCAAATTCTGGCTCCGCCCCGGGGTGTGCAACACTGTAACTGTTGACATTTTGCTGCAGTAGAACGAACGACTTCTGATAGGATCCCTGGGAGTCTGGAACAGGTGTGGAGTGGAAGAGATTGTCAACCAGCGAAGACTTGTGTAACCGATTTCCTTTGCCTTTTCCTTGCCCGTTGCAGATCAGCTGTTTCTTGCGTATCCTGAACTCTCCCCTGAATGGACAGAATAATGCTCTAGCTTTCTTGTACCGAAGGCAGGCACCAATCGTAATCACGGAGAACAACCTCCTAATTCCACCTCAGGTGTCCACCCATCCATTACTCTAGCTCATGCTAGGAGTTTCCTGAATTTGAGGCCATCTTGGCAAAATGGAGGACATTGAAAGTTGGTCAGGTTGAAAAAGCTTCACACTATGCGACTTGTTTGCCTTGCAAAGAGGGTATAAACTAATAACCAATAGAGCCACAAGTTCGCAGCATACGCAGAATCCACCAATTCTTGGGGTCTATAGGAAGCCAATTCCTCCCGAGGAAAAAGGGGAGGAAATTTTAAGGTCAGCCGATCACTTAACTGTCGTTTGATCCAACTCATACACTCCTCAAAAGGACAAGATCAACAGTTATCCTCTAGCTACCAAAGTAAAAAACCGTGGATACCAAACCAACCTCTGAATACCAATCAACAGGGACGTAGAACTTCTTGGTACATGCTGATCACAAATGTGCCTTTAAGTGTAGCTACGACTTGCACGCTTAGTTAGACGATGTTTCTTTGAAACTAGTGTGCGTGTCAAACTTTACCTGACCTTGATGGATTGGACGGTGACGACTTGCATGTGGCCAAAGGCTAGGTCGCCGTCTCTGTGCCATTCCCGCCCTCGTGTGGATATATATATATATATATATATATATATATATATATATATATATATAGAAAACCTCTTTTCTACTCCCGGGAGTAATTACTCCCTATGTCGTATCTCACAACGTATGTGTATCTCGCATTTGACTGAGGGTATGTACGCAGTAGTATACGAGTATATAAGATCATCTAGGTGGTATGTACATTTTTTCATAGGTGGTATGCATATTTTTTGAACATACTCCTTTTTATGTGCATATATGAAAGTATTTGCAAAATACGCTAAGAATCATGGACTCCCTTGCAATTTTTTCATGTGGTTCGTATTGGAGTATCTTATAATTAGCGTATGAGTATACCCAAAGTGATAAAAGAGTATTTCAAGTTCGTTTAGATAGTATTTCAGAGGTGGGAGTAACTACATCCAGGAGTAAAAGATACTTTTCCTATATATATATATATATATATATATATATATATATATTTAAGCATATTCAATATATTTTTCAAAAATTTTAGTTTTAGGATATATACCCATCTATAACAATTCAAATGAAATACATACCTTTGAAAAAACATACTCAAATTCAAAGATTTTGAACGAGTTTAGATCATATGCTTTGCTGATTTATACATATATAATCAACACATAACTACAGCTAAACTATCATAAAAAAGGAAACTCTAATTTAAATTTTAGTTCAAACTTATTTGAACTAGTTAGTAAACTGGTTAAACTCAGCATCATAAAAATTTAAAAAAAATTTGCTTGAAAATAGATAAAGAATATATATATATATGTGTGTGTGACGTGGGTCGCACTGACTCGGGTCAATTCCTTGTCCAAGCATCCGCACGGACGCGTCTCGCAGCTAGCAGGTGTTTGGTTCGTATACGGCACATTTCTTGACTTCGTTTAGATTTTTGCAATCCTACTCCTACGTTGACTGTTTTAATCAAGCAATATGTTTAGTGGCCCGATCACACATTCAAGCTGATACATGTTTCACAGGGGAAAAAAGAACGTGGATTGAAAATAGAAACATACAGACTAGGGATAGTTCTAAGTTCTATCGGGTGGTTAAGACTTAAGACGGACTGACACGCATCATCCCACTACCGATGACATTATGGGATATTTTCGTAGCACCTAGCCGTCTGGCGGGGCCGGAATGAGCAGCCAGCATTCAAGTACAGGGATGGGCTCTCAAAAGCAAGTCGTCACTTTTCTAACTCAATAATAATTTTCTTTTATAAATTTGATTCTCTTATGAATATAATTATAAAAATAATCTCACCTTTGACCATATAAGTACATACCGTGTTCTGAAAGCGTGGCAAGTACAGAAGCTGGCGTGCTTCTAGAGATGGTATATGCTTCTGTGGCGCGGTAACAACTTTTCAGCGTTTAAGATATGACTAATTTTACAATTACATTCTCGAGCAAGCTGATTTGAAAATAAAAGAAATATCACGCAAAAGCAACTAGTATGCCTTAGTTGACTCAGGCGAATAGGAGTAACCCACGTGCCACTTTTGGAGGCGGAGATTAAGCCTCGTGTGATGTGCTGCGTGGGCCCGCAAACGGTCTACTGAAAATGTTGTGCTTACACGTCAGACACTCAGAGGTGGTGATCCGATCAGGGGATTGCAACAATGACAGGTGGGCCATGGGTTAGCTACTGGGGACAGGCCACAATTATTTTCCACTACTGCCTACACTACGCAGGTTTACATTGTACGGTAACAGTATTATGAGTGTGACATGATATTTTCATTATAGTTTTGACAATACAAGATGAGTGATTTAAAAACCTAACGTACCAAAAGAATTTTATAAAGTTAAATCCAAGTAATCCTAACAACAGCCTACAACAAACCATAAAATACGTAATAAGTTGGAACTTACAATACTAACACTAACGAAGATAACAAGATCTGGGTTGTTGGGTTTGATACCAAAATTAAGTCCAATAAATCTTGCTAAAGTGATAACAAATCAAATACTTATCAAATCTGGTCAACGTTAAGTCAATTGACATTTAGGCGCTGTTTGTTTGGGTTTTTTTACGGATTAAAAGCCAAAAGTTATAGCCTAAACAAACGAGTAGTTTTTTATCTGGGTTTTTCAAAAACCATAAGTCTCCGTATAACTAAAAGGCAAAAGCCATTGAAGAGAGACTTTTTTAGTTTATTGATGGTTGATTTTAGACTAATAACACTAAAGTTAGGTAAAATTACCCATCCCTATCACATACAAAAACTGTTAGCTTTTAAGCTATTTAAGCCAAAAAGTTAGCTTTAATCTATAAACCAAAAAGCTTAAACTTAAACAAACAGAACTTTAAAATGGAAGATGCCTCAAACCCTCAACCTCGATGGGTTGGTGCATGCTTTTGGAATGGTTGTGGTGCCAGTAGTAGGTAATGATGCTAATGGACTAAAACTAGTATAAATCTAATTCGAGTCTAATATTTTTTCATAGATCTATATCTAGTCTGGTCCAAAAAAAGTGATATCTAAGCCTGATTTGAGCCCAAATGAAAGTCTAGACCTTCATCTAGATAAACCGTTTTGTTTCATGAGTTGATAGCCTACAGTGCAATATTAAAGTAATAAAAGTATTTCTTAGATCGTAAATGAACTACAGTGTGATTGAAATAGATAACAAATATGTATTATCCAAATAAACTTGGCTATACAAAAACTCAGGTAAGGTAGAGTAAAGATCAAACATCAAAGTTCCTATAAAAAATCGAAGGTCCTAAGAAAATACTATAACATGAAATTTTATGCAGTACAACTTAGTTTACAACTCAACTGATATATTAAATCTAGGATTAATTCCCAATTTACCATTGTGAATTTGAGAAATCCCAAAATGTGTCAATGACATGTGGGCCCTAGGCCCACATGTCATTGACACAATGAGTGGCAAATTGGGAATAAGGTAAACTTCCAGTGGCATATGAGCAATTTACCCTTAAATCTAACACTAACCCCTTACCCATACTTAGGTCTAGCATGCCACGCAAAATGAACTAACTACAATCAAGTACATATGAAACTTAACAAAAGTCATAGATGTTGTTGTGCTACTTCTGCTACCTATATCTATATGCAAAGGACATGTTTAGCATAATAAGCCCAGCATTATTTTAAAGTTGTAAAACAAAACGGAGCTAAACAATCTAGTGCCATCTCAAAATTCAATCATCGTTTGCTGTAAGTAAAATTACCATATATCATCGTAACTCAATCCTCAAACAAAAGAAAAATTTATGAATATTGGTAGCTAGCCACGATGATATATCCCATTTCTTATTAACCCACTGTCAACAAATTTCAAAACTATTGTTTTTGTATTTTAGTTCAAGAACAATATCCAGTGAAAATACATTGTTATCACTTGAATATGAATCTATTAACTAGAATCACTCTTATAGTCTTAATAAGCGAAAAAGATAGATCGCTCCGATGTCTATAATTACATCACACTTACTGGAAACAGAAATTGAACGTTATAATTTAAAGTATACCTCTGAGTTATGTAAAACAAAATAAAAACATTAGTGGTAAAGACAACATCAATTGATTTACTTGGCTCGTAGTGAGATATTTAATAGAAAAACGTAAGGTTCAAGCCTAGGTCAATCTGATCTAGATCTAGTTTAAATACTTATGGATCTAAAATGAGTTTAATCTATTTACAGTTTTAGACCAATCTAATTTAGAAGTTTGAACCGATGTAAACCCACTAGCACCCTAGAAATTAAATTTTTTTATGAAATTCGGCGAAATTTCGTAGAAAAACTAGATTTCAAGCCACCCCAAATTTGAAACTACCGGCCGGATTAAAGTTTTTAAATTTTTTTGAAAATGCTACAGTAATTTTGAGTTTTTTTGCCTAGTTTTTAAAGTTTTAGGGCCGAATTTGGTCCAATAACCCTTAAGAAAGTCATCTTATTTAAAAATTTGTTGAAAAACCAAATTTTGGGGACATTTTAAAATTTTGGCAAAAATACTATTAGATTTTTATAAAATTATATAAGCTTTATAATGATCCAAAAAATTTACGGTACAATATTTAGTAGTGTAGTATCATATAGAAAAATTTTAAAAATAATTGAACTTCATTTTTTATCTTTAAAAAATCAAACACATAATTAACATAATTGGGACAGTAACTTTGTCAGAATTTTATAATTTTTTTCGTATTTGATCATGATCTAGAAGTTTCATGAGAGATTAATAATTGGCTCAGTTTAAACTTTTTTGTTTGGTCAATCAAATCTATGTATGCATTGAACTTCATTTGTTATATTATATTTCAAAAATCAAAAAGTGAAAGAACATAAATGGTACCGTGCCTTCTAAAAGTTTCATAAATTCACTGAAGTGTGATCATAATTCAAAATTTTTATGAGATCTTAAGCATTTCCTTATTATTCTTTTGTAAAATTTTTAAAAATTTTAAGCCTTTTTTATTTCTAAAGCAAATCTATGTATTGATCATCGGTATTTTATTAGGACATAGCACTTTCAGAATTTTTTTAAAATATTTAAGTATAATCATCATCTAAAACTTTTATAGAACCATTAATGCTATATCAAGACCATCCAAAAAAATTTTCAAAATGTTTCAACGTGGTTTGAATAATTTTTCATTTTGTTCAATTTTGTCGGTAAGACTTTTTACAGGATAGTGGCACTTTTTGAATTTTCAAAAATTCATGAATCTTGACCATCATCTAAAAATTTTATGATAATATTATGGATGTGTCAGGACCATTCACAAAAAATTTCAAAATTTGATAACCTCGTTTGTTCTAATTTTTATTCGGTTCGAACATGTCGGTCAGCATTTTATCAGGACAGTAACAATGTTTGAATTTTTAAAAATTTCTTAGATTTGATAATCATTTGAATTTTTTTATGGCAATATCATCAATGTGTCAGGACTCTCCAGAAAAAAAACAATTTTTTTTGTTGTCGTTTGATTCACTTTTCAGTCGGTGCAAAACAACCAAAATTTTGGCAATTTTGCTCGAAATTTCGTAAACCGGCCGAAATTCGATTTTTTTCACTAGCAAACTAACCGTATTTGAATTTTAGTTTTTAGATTTTGACTAAAATACTAAGATTTCATCGAAATTTTATATTTCGACTATACCTAGTATTTTCTCTCCAAACAAAATTTAAATCCTTGAGCACCCCTAGCAGCAGGGCCGACCCAAACCCACCCCGGCCGGGCAACAAAAGGCAGGGGGATAAAATGCAGAGCACACAACTCCGAAACGCAGTAAGTTTTAAGAGGAGAGCGCGCAGCCGGCCCCGGCCAATAGCTACTGTGAGTCTGTAACAAACGCTACAGCAAGAGTCAGAGTCTCAGCCCGCCCGCAGCCGCGCGGCAGGAGGCGAGGAGCGCGCTTAAGTCGAGATCAAAGCCCGGACCTCGGAGGAAAGCGAGGGCGTCGGCGTCGAGGCTGGCCGCCGCGAGGATAACGGCGCCTGTGCGCGCGGTCATGGCCTGGTGGCGGAAGAAGGTCGTCTTTCCGGCGCGCCGCGCGTGGGCCGCCGTCTCCACCCGCGTCCGCGCGCGCAAGACAGGTACGCAGTTACGCGCATATCTGACTGCTTTTGTATGAGTATGACTTCAGCCATAGCCCATAGGTACGACGAACACACAGATACATATTCTGTCTAAGCACGTAGCTACTGAAGTGCTTGTTCTTGTGGGAAAATTCTTAGAGCTCGACCGAGTTAGTTGCTGGTTTGATCTCCTTTGTCTAGCTTTTGTTCATGGAGTTCTTTACTTTTCTGGATGCGATGCCAGATCTCGGTGTTTGCTCAGTTGTTCTCGATTTTACCTGTCAGGCACACAGAGGGAGAAGGCTACTTAATTCTGTTTTCTTGATTATATTGAAATTCACTTATGGATTCTTTTACTACTCCGTAAGCTAAAACAACATCTGTATAAGTAACACGAGTGTTGCTGAAGTAAACTGCAGTTACCTAGATGAACAGAGAGCTGTTTGTTCAAAAGGAGAGTCATATATAGCCATTCTTATTGTCTTATTTTTCCTTTTTAATTCAAATTTTCAGAAACTTCTCGGTAACTGTTTGAATCATACATGATACTACTTAGAAACAAATTGCCAAATACCAATGTATTCATCCTTTTCTCCGTTCCTCTTTTTTTCCCTTCTCATATTTTACTGTGTGTACCAAAAATTAGATTTTTTTTTCGGTCATGCTTTCAAATAGGCTACGTGATAATCCTCAATCTACACAATTACAGCCTTTAGAAACCATAAATTTTTTATGTTGTTTTCTGCAGTTTAGAGCTTACTCCGAAATTCTATCACCAATTTTTACCCTTACGGCGTTGACCGTTTGTCAATTTCATTCGCATCAGTCAAGTACTTAACATGGTGGAATGTGATTCTTTCCCACTACAATGTTGCTAGGTGGATTGGACTTTGGATGTTCAATTTAGAAACAATCTTCCTTTTCACCTCCTCAGCTCCCACTAAAATTTTCGAAAAATCTAGTTCCCATGATTATTGTAACATGTGGGTCCAAGACGAAAAGTCTATGGTAATATAAGCCCTCTTTGGTTGCGAATCACCTATGCCAACACTTCCTTGGAATTTCAAAGGTTTGAGTATTTTATTCATAGGCAACTCGACAATTCCAACTTGCAAGACACCAAACTAAATGCTTTCCTGAGAAAGTCAACCTCCCTGTGGGTACAGAACAACAGAGACTTTGCAGCAACTTGCAAGGAATTAGCAGCACAACACAGTTAGATCTTGTTATTGGTAGTACCTAGTACTGGTAGCACTATACTACTACTTATACTATCACTATTCAATAGGTGGCGCCAAGTGTCACGGGATCGATGGTGCAGTGAAGATCAGTAGGTGCAAGGATATTTTCCAGGGTCCCAAACCAGTACTACTACTGTTGCTGTCAATTAGTGCCAGCTCTCAAGATCTTCCTGTGTCAACTGGTATTAATGATAATCAAATATGTCGTACAATTAGTTAGTCTTTTTCTTAGTTAGATCTGCACAGTTCTTCTTTAACACCAAGCAAATATCAAGTGAAAAGTAGTAGGTATTAAAAAAAAAATGAAAAGTAGCAGTATATGTCAAGCGGCTTGTTCTGTTCTGTTGTCTTGCGGCTTCTCAGCTGATCTGATTTCGTCCAATAATTCAGCCCTTGCGGTCTGAACTGAGCTTTGCATTTGCGGCTGTGCAGAGGGGTGGTGGTGGTCTGCCACTGCCGCCGATCTGCACCGAAAGATTCTCGCGGTTAGAACGTTTCTCTGCAGCAATGCGGCGCTCGACAACACAATTAATAGGAGATAATGCCGTCCACGCGTACACCCATCAACTTTTAACCACCAACTTGTCTAGAACTCGAGCCAGGGCCAGCTTATGGTTATGGTAGGAGGACACACCGATCTACTACTACGAGTAGCTACTAGACTCGAGTGCATGCACAAATCAAACTGGGGCCCCGGGAAAACAGTTATACACTTGTCATCGGCTGGACACCTTTAATTTCTTGGCACAACGTTGCGAATTGCCCATGGCTCGTACTGCTTTTCTGTTGGTGCAGTGTGATAGTTGCTGACTGATGAGTGGTGACCTTTTTTTTTTTTTTTTTTTTTTTGCATCTTTCTGGAGCTCCTTTCCTTTTTGACCCCAACCGTCCGTTGGATTGTTAATAATGCCATAAAGCCATGCCACTGTGTCAGTAACTTGTGGTACTCGTTGTTGGTTGGGCTTGGGGTCCTGACCGAATAAAGGCCATGTAAAGTTATTAGCAGTAGTGCAAGCAGTGAAGGAACTTCTTGGTAAGAACTGAGAAGGACCGAAGGAATGTTCTTGGTTGAGGAAAAGTGGAGGGGATTGATTTCCTTCGGTTTGTTTCTAGATAAGGATGAGTACAGGTAGCTGTCTCAGTACAGTATCGAATGTGGGAAAGTGTAGTGTCCCTCTTACCATTTGTTTTACCTTTTGTTGCATGAGATGCTAGTTCGTCTTTCACTTTTTAGACTTGTTTCTTTATCTAAGGGTCTGTTTATTTTTTCTTTGGGTTCTCTAAAATCTGATTCTGGATTGTGATTGTAGAGAAAATGATTCTCCAAAAGTTAAAATCCAAAAGCACATATGAAGTGGATTGTGGATTCTAATGTATATAGGTGGGTTGGATTGTGAGAATCGGATTCTAGAATCAGACTGTTTGTTTTTTATTCTACTTTTGAGACTAGAATCTAGAATCAAAAGCTAAAATATAAACAGGCCCTAAGTCGCTTCTAGGTTTCTGGTGCTTGCCAAAATAAATTAGAATGCTTAATGTTTTGCTCTTGTGTTCTTGAGCAAGCAAGGACACGGCCCTTTTATCAATTCGATTAGATTGCCAGTGAAAGCCCATTAGTATTCATGGGGCCCCAAGGTCCAATAGATACAAAGCTGTAGCACATTGGTCTCAATGCTTTTGCCACGTGTGCTAGGCCCATGATGCCAAGTTGTTCGACGTATTTAGAAAGCAAACACAATACAGCTGTACAACCAGCAGAAGTGTTTTGCCATTTACATGAGTGCTAACAAATATTTTTTTAAAAGAAACTGCAGGAGCTCTACCATACATTAAAGAATTAAAGAAAAGTGGCAAATAGTACAGCAGAAATTTGACACAGATACACCGTGAACCCTTGAAACGAAAATTTGCAACACGAACTGGAGAAATACCAGAGCCCTGACACAGCGTAAATAAGTTTTGACCAACCCAGAAGTAGATAGCAGATAGCTAACAGCCTTCCTTCGTTAGCGTTTTGTCAGTGCGTTATCTGTCCTGGATGGAGTGCTAACAAATATAACATTTCCTTCATCTCCCCAAGATTGTAAGGTCTAAAAGTAGCCAGCATACTTCACGCTTTTTCTCCACTAACAAAGTGGGGTGAAAGGACGGACACCTCTCTTTCATATTTTCCCTTTGGGACAATCCATGACAGTGATGAAATCCTTATCTGAAACCCGTGCGTGCAGGCGGTGGTGGCAGCATTCTGAAGCTTCACGAGGATGTGCAGACCTGTGGATACAAGGACGTACAGGTGATGTTTGAGATTCTGAGATCAGGACTGGAGGAATCGCACTCTCTGAAGCAGCGCAAGCAGCCAGCCTGGAGGCTGCCGTCGGCGTGGTCCAGCCGGTCGTCGTCGATTGCGGCTGCGCAATAGAGACCATGACACAGACATGGAGTGGCGGTTTGGTGGCACCGGTTAATAAGGAGTTAAGATCACCAATTTAGTACTTGATAGTTATTAGCTCGGTACTTAATGCCTAAGG
This sequence comes from Guadua angustifolia, assembly GCA_036346375.1. Taxonomy (NCBI): domain Eukaryota; kingdom Viridiplantae; phylum Streptophyta; class Magnoliopsida; order Poales; family Poaceae; genus Guadua; species Guadua angustifolia. Next base: position 33,545 of record JAYEVE010000934.1, read on the forward strand.
TCAGTCATCAGGCTTCCCCCTGCCCGCCTGTCCGGGACGAGCGAAAATTTCAGCGACATCAAGTTGTGTAAACTGTGTCATAAGGCTCTGAAAGTCTGAATGTTTGTACGTACTACATAGCAGTTGGGCTGAATTTTCAGACTCGGGAGAGAGATGGAGCAAGAGGGGTTTATTTTTCAAGTGTATTTCCATTCCTATTTACCTATGATCCGTGTACCTTCTAACTTTTATTGAATAATCTATAAATGAAAGATTGTCAGTATGTGCCTTGTTTACTTTCTTGATATCGTGTAGGATGGCAAAATGAAGGAGACCAGATAGTAGCAAATATGTTCAAGAGTTCCGACTTTCAGTATTTTTTGGGTTTAAGTCGATCATGACAGGTGCAACTTGCAGGGTTCTTTCATGTCAGAAGTTGACACTTAACAGAACTGAGCAACCCCAAAGAAGCAACAAATTATTTTTTCTTTTGGAAAGACGGCAACCGCCGTGAATTATATTAGAAGAAGGTAGGTGGAGAAAATACAAGGTTCGAAACAGGAGATTACAAGGTGCGAAGGTCGCACCTTAGGACCAAAAACGACCAAACAACCTAGAAGATAGGAAACAGGAAAAAGGATGGAGAAGCCGACGGAGTAGGGAAGCCTTCACACGCGCCTCCTAAGGAAACTTTGAAGGTGCGACGGCCCTGCAGAAGCCCATGAAGCAGCCTCATCCTTGATTGACTGAAGGATCTGATCTTGGGTTGCCCAAACCTGACGAAAAACTCTATTATTTTTTTCTTTCCACCACTGCCAGCAAATCAGGATGATGACAGATTTTAGGCCTTTCCTGTTGCCGACGCAGGAAAATATACGTTGCATGCTTCACTGATGAAGAGACACCGAGGTGCCCCACCGATCAAGATGGAGGGACGGTACGCCAATCCATCGTGCAACAGAGGCCCACATGCGCTTGACCTTAGGGCAGTGAAGGAATAAATGGGAGACCGTTTCGAGGCTCCGACAACACATAAGGCAGAAGTACTGATTCGGCCAGCTCCTAATCTGTAGGCGTTGCACTGTCCAAATACGATTTTGCTGAGCAAGCCAGAAGAAAATTTTGGTCCGCTACGGTGCCCAAGCCGTCCAGATCGTCATCGGAAAAGTGCTTGCCGTGCTTCCATTGAACTGGAGACGGTATGCGGATCTAGCCGAGTAGACCCCAGTAGAGGCCGGTGTCCAGATGAGCACGTCTTCCGAGAGTGGCTGAAGCGGCACGAACTGAATGGTGGACCATAGGCGAACATATTCTGACAGGAACATCGGAGTGATGTGGCGGCGGATGTCACAGATCCAGTTGTTGTTTAGCAAGGCATCCGCCACCGACCTTGTCTTCCGCCTTGTGTGGTGAAGAGGTGCGGCGCTATTTGGCAAGGTGCTCTGTCGTGCAGCCATCTAGAGGTCCAGAAGTTGGTCGATCGACCGTTCCCAATGATGATTTTGGTGGCCGACATGAAGAGCTGTTGATCAATTTGGTCGCAAGGCAAGGTCAAACCAGAGGCATGGCCTCTGCGGGTTTGAATGCTTGAGCCATAGCCATCGAAGTCTTAGGGCGCGCACGAACCTATCAAGGTCTAGCACCCCTAGGTCCCCCAAGCCAAACGGGCGACAGACTGTTGTCTAGCGCACCTTACAGTTCCCGCCATGCATCGGCGCATCACCCGCCCAGAGGAACCTTCAAGAAGCAACAAATTATGACCTTCTGGGCTGAGAATTCCCTTGCCATGAGGCGACCCTGGCTTATGCATCGACTAGTCCTTTAAATGATGTGATTTTAATCTGAGCATATAGCGACATACAACATCATGTTTCAGTTTAGTGTGACGTTGGCATTTCAGCATTTGGTTTCTTGTTCAAGTATGATTTCTTGGCTAGAAGTACATTTTCGTCTCAAAATTTGAAGTCCATACAGATATATTTGACAGTAATTCTGCACAACTGTCAAGGCTAAAACGTTTATACTACTGCAGAACAAGATAATTTTCGTTGGTGTGAAGGGATAAGACTTATTCCCCCAAAACATCGTATTCAATATGGGAAAATTTGAACCTGGGTTGGCTAGCCCATCATCCATGGTACTAACCAACTGATCCCAGGAGACTCCTCGAACAAGATAATTTTGAGTGCATCCAACATGTAGAAACTATTGTTTCGGAGTTCTTATTTATGATATTTTAATCTGTATTTTTGACAACTTGCCGAGTTCTTCTTTTCTTGAGGCTGACAGAAATATGCAGCGTATAAGAAGCACATCATTGTGGGCCATGCCCTTTGGTTATTGCAATTTAACACTTTAAGTGTACGACTTCTTTTTTATTTTTTGCGAGGAATTTTAGTGTGTGTCGAC
>JAYEVE010000716.1:0-45851 GCA_036346375.1 Guadua angustifolia
TGGCCGATGGTACGGCGTAGGCATAAAGCGAATGGGCTTATGTCGAGCTCGCCAAAGGAGCTATGCTCTGGCATGGTGGGCACGATGGGCCATCATGGCCCAATATGATTTAGGCACGAAGCACGCTGGGCCCGTGCCGGACTGGCCCAGCACGGCACAACGTCCACCTCTAATCAGACAATGTACAGGTGTGCCGATTCAGTTTTTGAGGCCTCCAAACCAGATTTATGACAAACCATTTATATTAACAATTAGTTGATTCTATTGATTTTTAAGTAGTATATTCTTTCTACAAAGTCTATTGAGTTTAATTGATATATAACTTGTTACTATAGTCATATACTCGTATGGTTTTATTTCAATATATATTACTCTATACATGCATGCATTTTCCGTATATCTTTATCCGTTTTCAATCCGAATCCATCCCGTATTCGTATCCTGAATAACCTAGATTTGTATCCGTATTCGGATAGTTTGTATCTGTTCCAATTTGGGGAAAATATGGATTATGATACGAGAAAAGCAATATCCATCCGTATTCAATCCATTTTCAACCCTGAGAACAAGCCTGTGCCCATCTGCTAAGATGGTTTTGAGCCCTGTGGCCGCATGCACATTGCCGAGATTTGGAAATCATTCTCCCCTCAAATTAGTTTACTGAATTTACTCCCCCCTAACTATGATGTGAAGTGGCTTGTATTGTAATGATGCTTCTTGGCTTTGTGCTTTGCTAGGGAGTCTTGAGTTAAACCACAAAACATTTATCCTTGCAGGGCTACAACAAAGTGTTTTTAATCGTAACCACCTCTGATCATTTGGGCTTTAGTGTTGTCTTTGTATACTATGTTTTTCCAAGGTCATGTTTGTGAGTCGTGCATTGTGCTACTACACTATAGAGGTTGTGGATGAAATATTTCAGCCAACGACATGAAACATCTGCATCCAGCGAGCTTTTGCCAATTCGTTCCCTGTTACAACTACGTGGTTGTTTCTAGTTGTGTCTATATATAAAGTGATCACTTTTCTAGCATCCTTTATCTCATATTTTTTGAAATTTAATCCTCTTTAGCAAAATTACAAATCTAGCTCCCTCTCCATTGTGGAATGTGCCTCCCCCCTCCCGCACTCTGGCCGTGGCAGTGTGTTGCTCCCACACTCGCCCGTCGACTACCACACTCCCCAAGCACGGTAGGGGACAATTGTTGTTTTTCGTGCCTTCTACGGCGGAGGAGAGGCTAAATATACAATTCCACTCAGACGAATGCTAAGTTTTAAAAAAACTGAGGCAACAGTGCTAGAAAAGGATCAATGCGCACTATTTATGCTGAAGCTGTCAAGTCTAGACCTGGGTATTGGGCCGGGTTTTTTTGTGCTCGGCCAAGGTTTGAAATCTCGTTTTCAGATCAAGGCAATAGGGCTAGAAAAGGTTCTGATGTATCATTAATGTTTCTTTAAAATTTTTATATGATGATCAAACTTCAAGAATTTTAAAAATTCTGATAGTGCTACATCCTGATAAAGCCTGATGATCAATACAAAAATTGGCTTTAGCAATCAAAAAAGTTTTAGAATTTTTAAAAACTTTACATAATGGTGCTAAGAAAATTCTTAATATCTTATAAAAATTTTAAATCATGATCATACTCCAGTGAATTTATAAAATTATTATAAAGGCACTGTACCATTTATTTTCTTTTTCTTTTTGTTTTTTGAAATATAATAAATGAAATTCAATGCATACATATATTTGATTGAAAAAACAAAAAAATTCAAAATTGTCGGGGATTGGATAATTTCCATAAAGACCATCGTGCCCCGGCAGCCAATCTCTGGCCGATCATATTCGCCCTTGGACGGTGTCCCTAAGGAAGATCCTCGGGCAAACCGACCGATGGGTCTGCCCTAACCATGACCAAGCTCGTCCCCGAGCATGCACCTCTGTTTCCCGAGCGTGCCTGCTCGGAGGGATGCGACGGTCGGCCAAGGCTGAAGGAAGATCCCGTGCATGATCGACAGGTCGTGTTCGACCCATGAAGACAACGTGGCATTAATCACACGACGGCTCGAAGGACCGTACGGCCACGTTCTAAGCCCATTACGCCCACGTCACAGCATGGCGAAAAGTAAGGGCAGCAGTTACACCCACGTCCGGGCACGGTAGTGGCATGTCATTCAATCATAAATGATGTAAGACTGTAATCGTCTATAAATACCCGCTATGAGGAGCATTTAGAGAGGGTGTGCGGTGTTGGAAAGGCAGTAAGAAACACCTAATCACGTCTGTAAGAATAAAAAGAGAGGGAGAGAGATCCTCTTGCCCGTAGGGACATGCGCAGCATATTGGCAAGCCCTTGTAAACTTTTTAGTAGTAGTGAAGCCGCTGGACGTAGGGTTGTTATCTCCTTCGTGAGAGGTCCGAACTAGGATAAAAAGTTCTTGTCTGTTGTCTCCTTTTGAACCTCCGACCATCCACGCCCCTAGCTCGGCAGGTCTTCGGACGCTAACACCTTTGCGGAAAAAGGGCCCTAGTTGATCCCTCATTCAACAAGTAAGTTCGGTGGGGGATCCGTTCTAAACGTCGACAAAAATTTTATAGAATGGTACTAAGGCAATTCTTAAGAACTCATAAAAATTTTGGATCATGATCACACTTAAACAAATTTATAAAATTCTAACAAAATTACTCTCTCAAGTATGTTCATTATGTTTTTGATTTTTTTTTAAAGATAACAAATGAAGTTCAATTATTTCAAAAAAAATTATGTATGATCCTACACTACTAAAAATAGTACCATAGCTTTTTTAGATGATGATCAAGCATTTATAATTTTATAAAAATCTGATGGTTTTTTTACCGAAATTTTAAAATGTCTCAAAATTCGTCTTTCGACAAATTTTCATGGCAGATGACTTTCTTAAAGGCTATTGAATCAAAATGGGTCAAATCTGGCTACATAAAGTCAAAAACTGAACAAAAAATCCGAGATTTGGACGACATTTAGCGAAATCTCATCAAAATTTCTAAGGTTGTTGGAGCAATTTATTTTTTTTCAAACTTTTTTACCCGACTGGGATTTTAGATCCAGTCCTCGGCTAAATCCAAAATTTCTGGTTGAGATTTCCAAGATTTTAGCAGTTTTTTGAACCTTGGGCTGGCCTATGGCATAGCAAGCACAGCATAACACACATGTGCATAGGCCGGACCGGCACGAATGATAAGGCCATGCCAGACCTCGTGGTCAGGTACAATGGGCGAGACGGCACAGCATGCCTGCATGGGTTGTGCTTGTGCTGGCACGGCATAAAGTAGGCCCGAAGTAAGTATGACATGTGGCAAGATATTCTGTCACAATATTGCGTCATGTTGTGGCTCGTTCTACGGTCGGCATCTTTTACAATTCTCTCATGTGGAGAAAGGAAGGCAATAGAGACACTAAAAGGTGGAGAATGGAGACTAGAGGGTATATACTCATTAACATCGAGTGCGCCAAACCGCTCTGACTAGGGTACCCTACACTAGGTGTAAGGTTATTAACGAGATAGTAACTATGTACCTATTCAAGAATGAATAAAATTTAGCTTTTCTCTTATATTTGTGTTCATTACCTTAGTTTCATGCATCTCTGACTCCTTTCCTCTTGTCACAATAGTGCAAATAGATCGGATCTGGGTCCAGCATGACATGAAGTAGGCATAAATCACAAATAAACTATGCCTAGGTTCACCAAAAGCTAGTCATATATAGTTTCGGTCATAGGATGGATGGGTGCCATGTGATCTTTTTGTTTGCGAGAACAGGAACATTTTTGGAAGTATCATTACCTAAATACTTGCTTTGATGGTTAAAAACAGGGCAACATATGTGACACCCTCTGAACCATGCTGACTAAAGTTTCAAAATTCTGAAATCATTAATCTCAACTAACTACATAAATTTCATGATCAAATTCATCCTATACTAGCGGTTAAAAAAACAAGCAGCAAAATGAATAGCGATGAACAGTAAAAATCACTGTTTATGCGAAATTTGTCTTTTGTAACTGCTAGTATAAGATGAATTTGATCATGAAATTTATATAGATGGGTAAGTTGAGATGCATCCATGATTTTTTCAGAATTTGAGAACTTAGTACATTATGGTATCATTACCTAAATACTTGCTATTTTTCTTAAAAACAGCTTCGACATGCTCTGGACAAAACGAATACTATATTCGTACGGCATTTTGTTATCAACTCATGAGTTGCACGCAATGATTGTTCAATCCTGCAGAGGCAGAGGATCACGCAGCATGACTATGATAGCGAATAAGAAAGACAGTAATTTGCCTGGCTTGTATGCCCGCTTACCGGCCAAAATCGATGGCTTCATGTGAGTCAATCAATCAGACAATGCATGGATGTACCGATTCAGTTTTTGAGACCTCCAAACCACATTCATGACTTTTTCACTGTAACGAATATAGTAAATACCTATTTTACATCATGCTGTCGAGACACTTTATAATATAATATGTATACCAATATGTAAAAGTTTTGAAAAATTCTCAAAAAATTACCATATATAGAGGAGATGAGCTTATGCAATCCTGTAAAATTTGAAAATTAAAATCAATGTTTGGTTTTCAAGTTTTGCAGGATTGTAGAAGCTCACCTCCCTTGAGTATGTGTGTGTGTATATATACTAGCTATGTGCTGTGCATTGCAACGAAAACTCAATTTGCGATAAAAAAATTATTTGCAAAGAGCTCTAATCTTATCTGAATAATAATGTTTACTTTGAATGTGCAATGGTTAAATGTTTAAATGAATTCATCGAAGCATACAAATTCCAATCACATGTTTACAAACTCGAACTTAAAATTATCTTTAATTTCACAAACTTAAATAATAACATCACAACACTTGAGATTGTAAATTTGTAACACCATAATTCGAAATTGATCGATCGATCGAGAGAGGCATCACCTACTGCCCTATGGGCGTAAAGGCGTTGAAGAGGTAGCCGTCATCTGTATGTAGCTACCACCATTAGCGGTGTGCATAGCTCGTACGCCTTGCTCGGTTATACCATAGCTCCATCCCATAAACCAACTCCACCGCCTTCTTGCCTCCTCCTGAGCGTCTCCCTCAACCTATTGACATCATCCACCACGGTGAGCTCCAGCAGCGCCACCAGACTATCTCACCACCCACCACTAGCGACTTGCCCTACACCATATCGACGAGATCGGGAAGGTTGCCCATTGCCTTCGTTGATAAGCTCAACACTTCTGTAGTAGAGGCAAGAAGTGATTGGGCTATATAGATTCAGTAATCGAGAAGATATCTATGGAATCCAGATTAAGAAATTATCGAATAAGGAAGGCAACAAAAGGGAAAGTGGTGAGAAGAAACCCAACTCCATGAATCAGAGCTCTGCTTCTTCGGAAGATAATCAATTAATCCAATCCAAAAGCACTAGGAGCAATTGCCGCCGATTCGAATGTCAGATTAATGGGAGAAAGGAAAGCAATAAATGAGTCATGCATATTCATTTACCTCCCGCGATGGGATGATCCAATCCAATCTACTGGGGTGTCCACTACCCGCTTCGCACTCGGCCACGCGGGTGTGCACACGTGTCAGGGTAAGAATGGAGAACAGACGTACCACCATTAACTCCTGATTAGAATTAGTAGAGATAGAGATAACAAACATACCTAGTCAAAACATTTAATGCATGGGTTTATTGGTTTAAAGAAAAAGTGCGTTTAGGAAAGAAAATGTTTGTTCCTTCATTTGTAAATAAAGGCCAAAATTACCCAGTAAAGAATTCCTTTTAAATTGCCTTAACACTAGCAAACTAAAGAAATTGGGGGGATTACAGGCAATACAAAGAATGGAATTAACGAACAAGTTATTGGCCGCTCTCAAAGGAGTGGAGCATTTTATGAAGCCGTCGAATTCGTCACCAGGGCCACTTTGAATTGACGTTACCTGAACAAGAAAAAACAATAAGCAGAACAAGGAAAACGCACAGTAAAACAAAAGAGCAAGGAAAGGAACAAGAGCATTAAGCTCCAAGAAGAGTGAAGGAGAGAAGTAATAAGTCTTAAAACAAGGAGAGACCCGGAGAGAGGAAAGGAGGAGGAGGGGTTAATGGTACGGAAAACATGCAAGGTGAGGTTGCGACCAACAAGATGGTTTTGACTAGGGGAAATTGAAGGGGAGGTATATGGAGGCTAGGAGGTGGAGGAAGGGAAGTTCAGCAGTGTGCAGTGATCATGTGTGATTTGGCATTAAACTGGATTTGCACTGTTTGTATTTGACGTGCCTTTCCTTTACTGCCGGTCTCCAATTCATGCTTTGTTATGGCGTGTACTGCCAATTTGGGAAATTCGGATGGTAATGCAATTCAAAATTTATTGGCGGTTGTCGCGGAAATTTTAAAGAAAATGTTGTCAACGCCAATTTTGAAGCAAATTTTCTCAACATAATTGCTCTTTTAAAAATATTAAAAGATGTTTAAAAAATGTTTGTAAATTTGTGAAATATGGCTTTGGTAATGTATCGAAGTTTCCTAGGATTATTCAAAATTTTATCAAGTCAACGGTCTTTGATGAGTTTAGGTTGCAATGCATTCGAATTTTGGGGAACGGTATTTAATAACTCAATCCAAGTTTGATGGGTTATTTCAACTGTTATTTATGTTGATCGTACAATCAATCCTTTCCCATTTGGATTTTTTTTGGAAAATTATGTTTTCTTCTTATGAGATTAAATTACTAGAAATTGTTAAAACCCATTTTAGCTTAAAACCGGTTCTTGATTTGCTATGTAGATTAAAAGGGAAGTTCATCCCGGTAAATAGTGTTCCCGAAAAAAATTTTCTCGACTATATATGTAAATTTAATTAATTTTTAAAAATACTTGTAAAATTATTATTGAATTCCTAGCTTAACGTCATGGATTGCAATTTCTTGTTTTTCTTGGAACGTATTTTTTTTAAAATTGGTTGGTATCCGAAAATTTTGTAAATAATTTTAGGAGCATGTTGTACCTACTTGGTTTTTGGTTTTCCTTTAAAATATTGTGGAATATAGGGTTTTAGGAGGATTTAGGAATTTATAAAGTTTGAGTAGATTATATTAGTGTTTAGCGCCATGGAGATCGTGAACCTCATCGTTACCATAGAAGCTCACCTTCTTCTTGTTCACAGCAGGGGTTCACCACAAATGAACCATTTGCAGTCTTCATGATACTCGATGGAGTTCAACGCCCCACCCATCTCCATCTCCATCTCCTCGTGCTCTTTGACCAGCACATTGTCGACGAACTCCAAGATCCGGGTGAGCTCCCGACTCATTCTTGCGCTTCCCCCCGGATCATCGGTCCCCTTTCGATCCGAAACCCACATCAAAACTCGGCACCAATGGCATACCGATCGAATCGAACAGAGATCACGTTATAGTTTGCAGCACCTGGATTGTGTCGAGGTGGAGGAGGCCCATGGCGGCCTCGGAGATGGTGGCGGGGTCACCTCACCCGCAGCAGCCGGAGAGGGACCCGCGGAGCGTGGCTGTCTTGGAACGGAGGATGGCGAGCTCCTTGAGCTGGCGCAACGTGCGGGAGCGCCAGGCCAGGAAGTAGTGGAGATATCTATGAATCTAGATATGGTAACTCAGAAGCTGTATGCGTGCAGTATATGGAAAAAGAATCGACCGTACAATATTTAAAAATAAAATTAGTTGATTGAGATAAGAGTCTGATACACCATAAATTACACATGCATGCATATCCAACCGAATTAAAACTTTTTCTATTTCGTGAGTATGTCTGGGGGTGAAGGGAGAACAGACCACCGCCACAAACTCGTAATTAGAAGTAGTGTGTGTGTGTATATATATAATAGTCGAGTAGATTTATTCATGTAGAACTTAACACTTTTTACTTTAACACTCTTAAAAGATAATGCCTGGGTATGAATCCTACGAGATTGCGAATTTATTATTAGCTTTCGTATTTCTACATGTATAATTAAGGCACATACTCGCGTGTGTATGTGACTAGGCGTGCGGGTGTTCTACGAACTCCCTTCATCCAAGTTTATAATATGTATTTTTTAATAATCTTGATATAAATATAGGGCGTATTTTATATTCCATACAAAATTAGTGTGATGTTCTCTATATATCCCTAATAAATATGCATCTTTACTTTATATTCTCTATATGCATATGTTAAATATAGTGCTTAGTAATAATTAAAGATAATATAGCTATTTTTAATATCTTCTTAGTTTATGTATGAAGAAATACGACTTTCATAAACCGGATCGATAGAGTTATTGAAAAAGAAAGGTGCTACGCAACGTGATATATAATTAACGATGGCCCAATGGGTCGTGCTAAACGGGTCGGCCCATGGCCTGTCATTGTGGGCACAGCTTAGATACGGTACGATCCGACTGTAAACGGGCCAGGCTGGCACAACCTATCTGCCAGTAGTATTGATGCCAGATCTGATACGCAAGAAATAACAAGACATGGCCCAGGCACAGCAAAGCCTGTTAGACTCGCGTATACTTTTTTAAAAATTTTATACATTTTTTATTTTTCCTAATTATTCTAGATTTTTTTGGATTTTTTTCAAACTTCCATGATTTTTTATTTTCCTAATTTATTTTCGTATTTTTAGAAGTTTTTGATGTCAAACGGACAAACGGGCTAACCTCGACCCGTTTCGGCCCGTCGACCCGTGAGACCATGCGCTCGGGCCCGTGAGGTTACTGAGCCGGCCGAGGATTCACACGTGGGCTTCCGTCTGTTTGGACACGTCTGTACAGAACCTTCTGGCGCATTTATAGGTAGTAGGTACCCTATCTCAATCTCGCTGGAAGCGGAAGAAGCCACAAGAGTGTGAGCTCAGTGTGGGTGGTGTTCTCCCTCGACCGAACCGAATCGAGTCGAGCCCGATCGAATTCCAAGGTGAGCATCTCCAAATCCTTCTTCTCCTTCGCGTGCTACAGATTACGATGTTCTTGAAAGTTAGATCAGATGGCCGTGTAGATCTTGCGTTTCTTTTTCTTGGTTTCTTTGGTTTGACGTGCGCTGAATGTTGGATTATCTCTCCCCCGCGATCCAGAGGAACTCGATTCGAGTGCTCTTTGTTCCAAACGCTGTAACAGGTCAGGAAAATTGGGTCTTTAGTAGGATGGAGATGTTGGATAATCTCGAGTCTTATCAATCTGTAGAAACCTTGCGGAAAATCCCTTAATCCAAATTGGGTCTTATAGGAGGAGAGAATTAGTGGCTGTTTCTGGAATTTTTCTTGTTTCTGAAACAAAAAAATTGCCCCTAATTTGGTGGTAAGCTTCTGAAGCACTCTGATTTTCTACCATAACTCTGATCAAGCAACATAACTGTCATGGTCTGGACCGGGTACATGCTTGGTTTGTTTGTTTTTCTCACGATTTGCCTGTTACCCTGTTCTGATCAAATGTACACTGACTCTCACATCAGGGATGGCATCTGGTAGCGAAGCCGAAAAGCCAGCTGAGGTTGTGCTGGAGTGGCCTAAGAAAGACAAGAAGAGGCTTCTACATGCTGTTTACCGTGTCGGAGATTTGGACCGCGCCATTAAGTATGCTGCTGTGCTATCGGCAATATTTGCAATATCAAGACCTGGTGTATTTGTGCTAATGTCAGTAATTTGATTCGTGTAGGTGTTACACGGAATGCTTTGGGATGAAGCTGTTGAGGAAAAGAGATGTTCCTGAAGAGAAGTACACAAATGCATTTCTCGGGTTTGGACCTGAAGACACCAACTTTGCACTTGAATTGACATACAGTATGTGCATTGATCCAATAATATTTTATTTCTCAAACAGTTTGTTTGATTTTTTTTAGAGAAAATCAGTAGGGGAGGTTTGTTTGGTGTTGTAGGCAATGTTTGTATAACATACGTGTCAACCTAATAAAACTGGGGAGGTGTTAATGTGTTATACTTCTCTCTTCGCCCGAACTAGTTAACTCTTGTTTTTATTTGACTGTACTTTCATTCCTTTTACTTTCTAGTTTCTAATGTGCTAACAAGTTCATTGTTGTTTAATAGATTATGATGTTGACAAGTATGACATCGGAGAGGGGTTTGGGCATTTCGCTATCGCAAATGAGGATGTATGTATTGTTTGTGTGCAATAACGTACTATTGATTCAGCAGACTGATAATTATATGAATATGACATCGTGGATGCAAATATAGGTTTACAAGTTGGCTGAGACAATTAAATCCAAGTGCTGCTGCAAGATCACTCGTGAACCTGGTCCTGTCAAGGGAGGATCCACTGTAATTGCCTTTGCACAGGACCCTGATGGTTACTTGTTTGAGCTTATCCAGAGGGGCCCGACACCTGAGCCTCTTTGCCAAGTTATGCTTCGTGTTGGTGACCTTGATCGTTCTATCAAGTTCTATGAGAAGGTATTTTCTTTCCTGGGATAATTGTAGGCTATTCCAAAAGTTAGAAATGCTTGAGGATTTCTTCTGTAATTTCTCAATAACAGTAGTCTCATATGTGATATTGTGTTGTTTGTTCTTAATGCAGGCCCTTGGGATGAAGCTCCTAAGGAAGATTGATGTACCTCAATACAAGGTACCTCTACTTATTTGGAGCCCTCAAATTTTGTTAGATTTCAAAGAGCCGAGACACATGCCCTGCAATGGTTGCTTAGACATGTTTTTGTCCTTCGAATTTCATGGACTGATTGGTTTCTGGTTTGTACAGTATACCCTTGCCATGATGGGCTATGCTGCGGAGGATGAGACAACTGTTCTGGAGTTGACATACAACTATGGTGTCACAGAATATAGCAAGGGCAATGCATATGCTCAGGTTTTGTACAGCCTTTATTTCCTGCAGCAATTCCATTATAAAATTTTATCATTTTTATGGTTTTTGCTTTTTAGTGCAGGTTGCCATTGGCACCGAAGATGTGTACAAGAGTGCTGAGGCTGTCGAACTGGTGGCTGGAGAACTAGGGGGAAGATTTTGCGGCAACCAGGGCCACTGCCAGGGATCAACACAAAATTGCCTCTTTTGTTGATCCAGATGGCTGGAAAGTGGTATGTTGTATGCCTTCCATCTATGTTGCACTGTTAACCATTGAATGGTCTATATAGACTGCTTTCTTTAAATCTTGAGCTACTGGTAGTTAATTCTGAAGAAAACCTGATCAAATGGGAAAGCAAATCGCTTGGCTTGCAGAAAGCACAATGTTTAGTGTTGAGGCACAACCAAAAAGAAAAAAGCGGATCATTTGGCTTATACAAAGTCACAAATTATAATGTAAAATAATTCCTAGTTCCTTTTTAGGAATTAGGCATTGCCAGTTAATCCATAGTTTTTTAGTCTACTCTTGATAGGATTGGTACCTGTGAAATAGAATCCTCTTGAAGAGGTATATATTGGGAGCCTAAAAGCTATAGTTCCACCATCTTCATCTTTTCTCATCGTCTATCTGCATTCTCTGGAATATAATGGTCTGTCATCTTGAGGCATCATCAAAACTTAATTGGCAGAGCACAGGAAACATACGTTGTAATAGAAATGGTAGCCACTGCTCTTCTGAAGTGATTAAAAAATGTAAAACAAGATGAAGATTTCAAACTCTGAACTTGTTATGCAGCATTGATGCCATACCAAACAAGCAATCTGATGTATTTATTAGTCAGATATATTTATATTTTTTCTAAATATATTTTCCTAAAGGCAGTATATTGAGTTGAGCCCTCTTGGAATATCATTTTAACTGCAAGATGTGACTATTGTTATTCTTCACACTGTAGGTTCTGGTCGATCATGCCGACTTCCTCAAGGAACTCCACTGAAGATCAGAATGCCCAGATATTGCGCTAGGAGGCAAACCTTATGTAGTAATGCTGGTCTGTGATGTAATAAAAAGCGGCTTCCGCTCGACGAACAGAAATAAATACTGCTATAGGGGTTGTGATTTTGCTAGTTTGCTTTGGGATTGGTTCTGTATCTGCTATGCGGTGCGACCTGCAGCAACATGACTACGGAGATGGATCAGTTTGCACAGTTGTGGTATTTCCTTATCTGTTCTGATTGCCTGCTGTTTGCTTGTGCATTTGCTTGCAACAATTCTTGATGATTTTTCTTTGATGATATTTTGTATGGCTTGTGCGATCCTGATACTACCAATTTTAGACCCTGATTAGAGTGTGGAAATTTATAAATACTTCTACAGGAATTGAATTGTTTAATATTTTGCAGATTTGCTGTCGGGCATCATGGAGGAACTGTGGTCTTGGAGAGCTGCAGGTTTCTTCATGGTGGAGTTCAATCTGTAATCCTGAGCAGGTTTGCTCGGTGTGCTCCTGTTGTTTAGGAGTTTGGATCATGTGTGTGGAGTTCCTGTTGTTTCTGCTGTTTGTCTTGTGTGGTGAAGTTGACAGCCTTTCCGTCGATAATGTTTGTACTCTTGTTTGCTTTGCTCTCTTTGATCGTAACAAAATTTGGTCGCGCTCTTTGATCTTAATAAAACTTGGTCACCGAGGAAACACTTGGCTGCTAGCTATTATGCCTTGTGCTATTCGGCTATGCTGTGTGGTTATTCACAAGATGGCACTAGACCTGCTCTTGTTCCCCTCCTCTAAGAAGGTAACTGCACAGACTATGTTATGGGTCGACCGAGCCCATAAACAGTACCTATGGGTACTGTAGCAGCGGTCCAGATTGCTTAGAAAATAAGAAATCAAGGGTTAGGTTAGATTAGTTACTATAGATTAGAATATTGCTTTCTTAGACTCCAAATTAGCCATCCTATAAAAGGAATATCATGTATCACTTTATGCATCCAAGCAATGAGTAAACCAAGTCTCTAGCAGATCAGGCGTTGCCATCGATAAGCTGATCGGTGGGTCCGCAAACACCAAGGCGCTAGATTCGACAATGTACTCGTTTACCACGTTAAAGGCCCTATCTCATCCCGTTGCGCATGCGGATCGTTGCACGCAACAATTTGGTATCGAGGCGACGATCCTCTTACCACGGTGACCATCGAAGATCGCATCTCCAACCTCCGCGCCCGAATCGAAGGCCCAACGCTTCATCTCGTGCGAATCTTCCAAACTTCAACCTTGAGGACAAGGTTGATTCGCAAGAGGGATAATGTTATGGGTCGATCGAGTCTATGAACAATACCCACGGATCATCAGGCGGCCGGGTCCGATTGCTTAGAAAATAAGAAATCAAGGGTTAGGTTAGATTAGTTACTATAGATAAGATTAGTTACTATAGATTAGAATATTGCTTTCTTAGGCTCCAAGTTAGCTATCCTATAAAAGGGATGTCATGTATCACTTTATGCATCCAAGCAATGAGTAAACCAAGTCTTTAGCAGATCAAAGCGCCGCTATCGATAATGGCCTTGGCTCATGTGACCCGAAATGTAGGCGCTAGCCGACAACAACTCGTTACCCACGTTAAGGGCCCTATCTCATCCCGTTGCGTGTGCGGATCGCACGCAATGAACTATGTTTATTTTTAGATGTAGATGGGGCGCTGCACTTTTGGACCAATTTATCGCCTGTTTATTGAAATGAACCAGATGAATTCAGTGCTCCATTGCCAGTTCAAATGGTACCAAGTGTGTCATTTGGATGATGTTTGCTTGAAAACCAGAGTGCTGCCATGTTAGGTAATAGGTGGGCATGTTTTTGCGTGTTTCAAATTTCTCGTTCAACTTTTGTGAACTTTTTTTAAGCTCACCGAAAAGCTAAAGCTGTTAAGGAAAAAAGTGGATAATCCACAAATGCTTCAATAGAACCATTACACGGAGCAGTCATTTTAGTTTTTGACCATCTGAACTGAATGACAGGAAATGAATACCCACACCTGCATCTTCGTGGGTTCTCATTCATGTGCAATGCAGAATTGTCAACGACCGAATCTGTCATCTGCTGGCTACAGTAGTTGTGAGATTCCAATAGTTATGGAAAAGAAAAGAGTCGGTTGAAGGTTCATCGGAAGTAGATTATCAGTAATAGTTTTCTTCTCCTAAATAAAAAGCTCATAGTCTTTTCCTATGTCACACTTGCATACAGAAGAAATAAATATATGCTCCTTGCTGCACCTGTGAAAAACTAATACGACTTTGGGTGATATACTATTAGTGGTCCTTTTTGCTGGATCTCAAGGCTAGCCTCCTTCTAATTGTACCTCAGTCTTTATAATTTATTTATCGTTTAAAATTACCTGATCTGCGAAAAGCTTCCTCTCGATGTATGATCCCGGAACTAAGTGACGCAAATCTTATGAGACAAAAAATATGCACCTGAAAGTAAGTACTGGAAATGCCTTCCTTGGCTTGTGAGTTGGATGATCAGAGACATACCGAGGGACTTGCACAGCTGCACTAGAACTAACATATGGTAATTCTTAAAATCCTCTCCTTTTTACACATGTAATTAAACATTTTCTAGTGTGTGTAACATCCATATGATTATTTGTACTTTCAGTCACGATATTAGCTGGCATGAACGTGAGTTATTGTTTTCAAACATTGTTGGTTAATGGAATAGATAAGTACGATATTAGCATGGGGTTCAGTAGCTGCTTCATCAGAGCTCAAGATGCTTTTGACAAATGTGCCATAATATGTGAAAAATTCAGACCTAACACTGAATTCAGAAGAACTAGGAATCTGAAGCTACTAAGTACCATAACTAAAAGCAGAAATTTGCTTACATGAAGATCATTTTCTGTGATCTTTAGCTTAGTAGATCAATCCAAAAGAAGCAGCGTACAGCTTGTATTCAGACTTAACCAGATGCAGCTCACACTGTCCTTCACATCGCAGATTTTGTTCGATCACGTTGATTCCCTGGCGAAGCTGAGATGACGGTTGACGACAATGCCTCGCACTCGCTATCAAACCGATACCTGGCAGCTTGTCTTGTTCACGCGCAAAGTTGTATGATGCTGCTTCCCCAGTTGAAGCCCTGCTGTTCTTCGTCGGAGCGAACAGTTCCTCGCACTTGAACCCGTTGTCGGATGCCTGACAACCATCAAAAGTCCTATCATTCACGCATGATGAAAACTGTTCTTTGCATTTCACAAAGACAAAAAAATTACGAGCTTTTGATTCTTCAGGTTTTGGCTTTCATACCTGATGCAGACCTGTGCGTATGACCTCTTCTGCCCTGTCCTATTTGTCACTGTGGATTCTTCAGAAGGAACAGTTGTGTTTAATCGCTGTCGGTTATGTCAATAACCTCCCAGGTGATAATCTCTGAAACTCAAGCAAACAACAAATGTGTTTACTGTAATGCAAATGATTCGATCATATCATTGCACTGTAGTTTTTGTTGGCTCCAATTTTCTGCGATATTCTATATCATTCCGTGATCACGAAGGACCAGTGTGCCTGTACTTATCTGACAGATACTCTTGACCATCACATCCTCCTTGGTCCCCCGAAATGAAATATTCACATAGAGGGTAATAAAACTCTTACTGCAGAATTTAACTAACACCTCATGAGCCAAGGATTGCAGTGCACAACTGCACATCGTTGCAAGATCAGAGTTGGTATAGTAAAACATTTTACGAATCAAAGATCAGTAAAAGAGGAGATTTTTTTTAAGATAATGGAAGCTTTTATTATCTCCCGGCCTCTGTATCATAAGATGCACACAACTTATTGTTTATTACAACATTATAGGACAAATTCCATAATAATAATTGAGACAAATACTGAAATAAGTTGCAACAAGCCATAAAAATACGAAACACAAAGTCTCAATCCACACATAGCATGTTACTAAATCTCCACCCATACTTACTGAAAAGATCCTTGAGTACAATCTCCAGTGATTTGTATCCCGATAACATCACCTCTCGAGCCTCCGGACGCTGCAACACTAACCATGAGCCCAACCAATTGGTGCAAAAGTATACAACATGCAATGGATTAGCAATTTGTTGTTTATCAAACACCATATTATTTCGATATAGCCAAATTGACCAATACAAAGTGGCAGCCTCGACCAAAATGTGAGCCCTTATATTCTTTCCCAACCCCACTAACCAGCTCCCAAACAAATTATTCATACTTTTAGGAGGTTGTAGATTAGAAGCTATTTGTATGACACGCCATGCAAAACGAGAAACGAGCAAACTGGCAGTCAAAAAATAGGTGTTGTATAGTTTTCTCGTTGTTACAGAAACAATATTTTTTGCTACCATTTCAATTTCTTTTACTGAGGTTATCCTTCGTCAAAAACACCCCACGACTTAAGTACCATAGGAAAATCTTTATTTTTAGAGGCACCTTAAGCTTCCACAAATGTCGGTTTGTAATTGAGATATTTTGATGCACTAAAACTGTATGCAGCAACTAACAGGAAACTGTCCATTCTGATGTAGGGTCCATCGAAAAGTATCCCGATCTGAGGATAATTGCACCTCAGCAATCTTTGCAATAAACTCATGCTAGGCTATTAAATTATTTCCCATAATTGCCTTACAAAAAGTTATATTAAGTGATACAGAACACATTACTTCAGCCACCATGGCATTCTTTTTCTTGACAATTTGAAAAAGTCGAGGGTATTGTACACTAAGGGGGTTGTTCCCGATCCATACATCTTGCCAAAGTCGTATTTGATATCCATCACGAATGTGAAAAGACCCAAATCTAAAGAAATGGTGTTTGACTTTCATTAAGCCAGTCCAGAAATGAGTCCTCTGGCTATCTTTCTACATAAGAAAGAGGTTTATTCCCCATATATCTTTTTCTGAGGATAGATTGCCAGACACCATTTTTATATAGCATTTTGAATAGCCATTTGCTAAGTAAGCATATATTTTTGACATCAAGATCTTGAATGCCCATGCCATCTTGATCCTTGGGTCGGCATAAAATATTCCACTTAGCTAGCCAATACTTTTTTTATGGTTGTCACTTTGCCAAAAAAATCTGGATCTATAATAATCCAACCACTTAAGCACCCCACGAGGTATTTCGAAAAAGGATAGTATAAACAAAGGTAAACTGGTAAGTACAGAGTTTAGAAGTACTAATCGACCTCCAGCGGACAAATGTTTGCCCTTCTAACTACTTAGTTGCTTCTCAAATCTTTCTTCTACCTCCTTCCACTCATTATTCCTCAGTGTTCTATAATGGATTGGTATGCCAAGGCATTTGAAGGGAAAACTACCCAACCCATAATCAAATAGTAGGGTATATTGAGTTTCAAAATTCTTAGTAGTACCAAAACAAAAGATTTCACTTTTGTGAAAATTGATTTTAAGACTAGATAGTTGTTCAAATGCGCATAACAATAACTTCATAGTTTTTGCCAGTTCTAAATCATATTCCATAAATAGAATGGTGTCATATGCGTATTGTAGGATGGATAATCCCTCATCCACCAGATGAGGTACCACTCCACTTATCATCCCAGCCTTTTTGGCACGTTCTAAGATATCAGCCAACATATCCACGACGATGTTAAATAATATTGGGGGGAGGGGGGATAAAGGATCACCCTGGCGGAGTCCCTTTCGAGTTTGGAAGTATGGACCAATGTCATCATTGACTTTAATGCCAACACTTCTCCGAAACAAAGCTCTCAACCCATATACACCATCGAGGTGAGAAGCCTTTCATCCTTAAAATTTGTTGAAGAAAAGGTCATTTAACATTATCATAGGCCTTTTGTTGAAGAAAAGGCCATTTAATATTATCATAGGCCTTTTTGAAGTCCACTTTAAAAATTACCCCATCTAATTTTTTCTTGTACATTTCATGAAGGATAATCACACCATCTATTATGTTCTTACCTGACATGAAAGCCATCTGTGTAGGACATACAACATTGTCAGCAACACTGATAATATTGTATTTGCTTTTCATCTTTATTCTTTAGTAGAAGCATGATAATTCTAAAATTTAAACTAAACAGAGGCAACACTCCAATATGTAAATCTTGGAACATTGCCATTAAATCATGCTTAATGAATTCCCAAAACACTTGATAAAATTTGATCGGGAAGCCGTCTAGACCAGGTGCTTAATTTATTATGGTCCATTTGAAAAATTGCCTCCCTCACCTTGTTCTCAGTAAACGGCTGAGTGAGGAAATCATTCTCCATTACAAAAACTTGAGGGATATCGTCCTGAACAGATTCAATCATTGTAAAATGATTGTTTTCCGATGGTCCAAAAAGACTTTTGTAATATTTAGTTATATATTTCTTAAGTTGAACATCCCCAACTATTATACTCTCTTCTTGCTTGAGTTGGAAAATACGTTGTTTCCTATGCTTACCATTTGCCATCAAATGGAAATATTTAGTATTGTTATCCTCCTCGAGAGTATGTTTCACTTTCGCTCTTTGGTACCATTTGATTTCCTCTTGACATAACAACTAGGAGAGTCGCTCAGAAGAGCACTGTTTATGGTTAATATCCTCATTAGAAAGCCCGATATGCTCTGATTTTTTGTCAAGTTCCTCAATAATGTGAATTAACTTTGTCTTTTCTTTCCTATATGTTCCACTTGTGTTCTTGGCTCATCCTCTTAATTTCTGTCTAAGGGTTCTGATCTTAAATTGCCATCTCAATAAAGATGTGCTACCCCTATGCTCTTGTGCCAACATTTCGACACCATTTCAAAGAAACCATCTTAAGGAGCCACCCCAGTTTGAATTTGAACACTGTCTGGTTCCCCATGTGAAAGGATGATCCAGTATTGAGTAAAAGCGGAGTATGATCAGAAAGAGATCTATTAAGAGCATTAATAGGGATCAAAGGAAACTTCTACTTCCAAATTGTGCTCATTAGCATCCGATCAAGCTTCTCGAATAGGATTATCAAATGTATTTGCCCATGTAAATCGACGGCCACATAATTCAATCTCTCATAGATGCAAGCTGTCAATGGCTGCATTGAATACGAAAGGCCATTGAGGATGAAAATCAGCATTGTTCTTTTCATCTTGTTGTCTAATCATGTTGAAATCACCCCCTACTAATATAGGTAATGATTCCTTGTTGCAAACATGGACTAATTCAGATAAAAATTTCTTTTTTAACTGCAGTTGTGCTGCACCATACACAGCCACAAGACTCCATTGAAATCCATCATACTTATTTCTCAAGTGGAACTTCACATAGAAGTCTCCTTCATGAGTGGAGCCAATATCAAAGATGACAATTTGACCCCCACGAGAATCTCACTAGATCGCCCACGAGATGGCATACAGTGCCAAATAAATTCTTCTGTACCACTAAGATGTTTTAGACTAGATGTTGAAAACTCACTCTTACCAGTTTCAAGAAGTGCAACAAAATCGATATGTTGCCCCTTGACTAATTTTGCAACATATCTATACTTAGCCAAGTCATCAAGACCTCTGCTATTCCAAAAGATACCCTTTATCTATTTTTTTCTTTATTTTTGGTGGGCGACCTCTCTGAGACTTTATGGTATATATATCACTACATAAGTGATCATTATCCTTGACCAACATCTCATCAGATCAATCACTACATAAGTGATTAAGAGTATCAATATCAAGAGATTCTTGATCCTCATCCTCTGTAACATGATGAGCATTCTATTGTTTAGATACTTTGTTCATTGAGACTTTCATATGATCCACTTCTATTTTTTTATCATTTCAATCAATTTCGCAACATCATTCTTGTTTTTGCCCAAAGAAATACCAACATTAAACATGTCTGAAGTTATGTGAGAACCAGAAAATGAAAGAAATGAAGTGTTAAGAATACATTTGGGAACTTCCAAGTCAAGTAAAAGAAGAGACATGAAAACTTATTCCAATTATCAAAGAAAATAAATTTTACACACAGTGTGCAAACATTACAAGCATTGTTTTTACTGCAAGATCTGACAGGGAGAAACAAACATTAATTATAATCATGAACCGAGATTAGCATTGCAAACTATTACACCGCCATCGAAATGGAGGCCAGGAATAGTAGGGATATGAGAGCTTACCCCAATTGTCCTATTGCATATGCTCTCCCTGCAACACCACCTATCAAGAGAGGATCATATTCACACACAAAGCTTGGCTATATCCATCAGTTGGTCCCCGCATGAACACTTACGATCAGCCTTTTTTGAGTTTTCAGGCACGGCATTGAGACCATTCCTTTGTCTGCTACAATACTTCTGCTCTGCTCGCGACGCGCTGCATAGTGTCGTGCCTCACGAGCCGTTGTCTGTAGACAGCAAAGTTTCAGATCTTGACTTGGATTCTTTTTGGCATTCTCTTCTCCCTGCTTTATATGAATAGTAACTCTGTTGCTTCTTTCAAGCAAACTAAATGGATGGAGAAGGGCAAGCATGAAGGCATGAAGGAAGTTAGTTCTTGTGCCATAATTCTCGTGAAGGTAGTAAAACCATGATCTGTTTGTCATGAATGGATAGCAACAATTGTTCTTAAAAAGTTAGTTCTTGTGCCATAATTCTCATCAAGGTAGTAAAACCATGTGTTTGTCATGAACGGATAGCAACAATTGTTCTTAAATATTACTCAGTAACAGCTATTGCATTGTGCACTATCATATCTTCACCTTAGAATCTAACGAAACATACGTTTGCAGATCTTACATTGTGTAAAGGGTACAGATTAAATCTAGTAGTGCAAAACTAATGAATTGGCGAGACGCAGACTTCAAGGCCCATATCATTGAGTCGATTCAATCTTATGGAAATACAGAAACATGTAAATTCAGAAAACATTTATATGCATGGATGTCACTTCAGTCATGATATCAAGAACAGTGTTAGTTATCCTCTCAGAAGAAGGAAAAAAAAATAGGCGGGCTAATAGAATTAAAATTTCATGGTTCCTAATCATTATATGGATAAGTAGCAAATAAAACTTCCAGATGAAAAGAGATTAGCCTCCTTGTACACAAATTTAGCTACTATTAATTGGTCGACATTTGCAACTACTTCAGATAGTTAAAAAGAAATTGGAGGCAGGATCTACATGGCAATCAACCAGAAGAATTCGATATTACACTCGCAATGCGAACGTGATATTGGCACGGCTCAATCAAAGAGTGGAGCCCCTTGCCTCCAGAGCACAAGCTTTCTGATTGAACCGCACCAATATCTCGTCACCACAGGGCCAGCTAAATTGATCACCTTGACGTTACACTGCAACTACTGCAAAACTGAAAACAACATAAGACAGAACAAAGGCACATAACGCACAAGCTCGAGGGATTACAAACATGACAAGGAGTCAAGGACACAGAGAACAAAAGAGCACCCAGTCTATTGCATCCTGCAAGAGGAGATGAAAAGAGAGAGCAGTATTGTGCGAAGCACGTAGGCTTCTTCAATAGGCACCTCTTGGAGACAGTTACTAAGCGCGAGAGAGAGAGAGAGAGAGAGAGAGAGAGAGAGAGCTATACATATGGGAGTACTAGAAGGCAAACGCAATGCAAGGCGATGGAGTGAATGAGCCGACAACCAAACAACGAGGGGGTTGGAACATTTATTGGCGACATTGAAGGAGGGGGAGGGAGAGAGTGTGAGAGGGAAGGAGGGTGATATGAGATGCCTCGAGTGAGAGACGTGGAGAGAGAGAGAGACAGACAGCAGTCAGCAGTGTTCATGCAGTGTGTATGCATGTGTGATTTGAATGCACTGCAATTACAGTCTGCAGGCTCAGCATGGGATGTTTGCCTCCTCTCTGTACTGCCGGCCCTCCTCCCATTTGAAACGAGTGCCGTGTGTTATGGACTTATGGAGCTGCACTGCAGCTAAGCTGGTATGGTGTTAGCGCGTCAGTGCTACATTGACCCGGTATGTGTTATTTGGAGCGAAATGACTTGTATTCGGACGCGCGCCAGTGCTACATTGACCCGGTATGTGTTATTTGGAGCGGAATGACTTGTATTCGGACGTCCGAAATTTTCGAACGTACTGTAATATTTTTTTTTCTTCACATGCAACATTTTGTTACAACGTGTGCAACATTTTCATTCACAAACAGTAAAATTCGCTATAGTAAACGGATGTTACAAGCGTTCAAAAAATGTTTCAGCGTTGACGAAAAATGTTGTAAACGTAGAAAAAAATGTTGCAAAGCGTCCGATGGGATGAGCGAAATTGGACGTCCGGCTAGTTTCTCCCTATTTGGAGTGGTTATTCAAGCAAGAATGTTTAATGCTAACTGTATTCAGGTGATATATTATCCGTGCAGGCTACTATAGCTTGGTTCACATTGCAATGCGAGTGTTGAGGAATCAGTTCATTTTATGGCGGAGTTCAAACACTACACTTTCTGTGTAGTTTGAACGTGGCCTACTTTTATCATGCAAAGTTCCCGAAGGGTTTGTTTGGATGGGGATCACGTCCAATCCCTTCGGATTGGGATGGATTTTAGTATAATCTTGGCTACAAATCCAAATGCATTTTCTCCCGACTAGTGGGGATTTTTGCGAACATGTATGCTTAGTCCCTAACTCTTCAATGTTGTAGCTCTTTAAAAAAGCTCTTTTACAATACACAATAATGAATATAGGCCGTCCATTTCTTTAGATTTAAAGATTGAGATTAGATTAGATTTGACTATACTACCATGTGTAGAATGAGTAGTATAACCCGTGGAGGGGTATAATGGTAAATAATTTTCTGAGCCAACACCCAACCCTGTGTCTCGTGGAGGGGTATAATGGTAATTGAGCAAAATGACATTCAGCACCGCCCTGACCCCAAACCAAAAGACCAGAATGCCCTCGACAAATTAACAGTCAGATTTAATTTCTACTACCGCTATATACTACCATGGTAATGCACAGTAAAAATTCTCCTTTAAAAATTATTTTTTTTAGAATCAGCCTCCGTGTGATTTTTTTTTTGTGAAATTGGCCCCTAGCCTGTAAATGCCGCGTACGTGGAGTGGTACAGTACAATACTGTGTTCTTGGAGCGCTACCGGGCCTAATGCACTCTGCAATACCGTGGTGATCGCCAGGCACGGTATTAGGTGTTGCCGGAAAAATAGTGTAGCGATACTGTAGTGATGCATTGTTATAGTATCGCTGCATTATTATTATTATTATTATTATTATTATTATTATTATTATGGATTTTGGATCGCTAGGGACTATAACGCTTGGGGAGCATGGCATTATATTGCAGCGCTCCCCGTGTGCTGCTCATGTTAGCCAGAAGGCCATTTTTGTATAAAATTTCGCACTAGGCTAATCCTGAAAAAATAATTTTTTAGACTATAATAGTGAAGAATTCGTTAATTACTACGTAGGGTGCTTGGCACAGCTCTAGCTCCACCAAAATTCGTGAAGTTGGTGGAACAGGGTATTCTCAGCTCCAGAAATTTATAAAGCTAGAGCTGTAGATACATTAAAAGTGTTTAGGTGAATTACCTTGTTTATATTTTAGACTAAAAATATAAACTTAATTCACATTATTTTAGCCTACAAGTTTCAGATCTAAGGTATATCTAAAATCTAGAGCTCTGCTAAATAGGGCTGTAGTATACATATGTTCCATTAGCAAGTCCTGTATAACCCTCCGCGGAATCCAAAGATCAGCCAAAACACAAGGCACTAAATTCACGTTCCAACGTTTTGCCATCAAAACACAGTTTCAGATCAAAGATTCGATGCATAGCGAAAGCTACTACAGCACACTACCCTGCTCCCTGTGCAGTGCAGCTGAAACACCACTGATACCGACGCCAATACCACCACAAGAACCTGGGCCTAATCCTGCATACAGGCTACCTCCACAGTCCAGGTTCTCCGACCTGCCAGTGAACCAAGGCCGCCGCAAGGTTATCTGTAAGGCTCCGGCGACACAAGGTCCCACTGCCCAGTGGCATCCGTCAGCGTTGTCGGGAGAGGATCAGGCATTAACAACACACCAGAAACAAAGCTTTAATGGGGGCAGAACCACAGAAGTCTGGGTTTCACTTTGTTAGAACAGCAACTTCAAAGAGAACATCGTAGTAATTGAACTTCCGTAGCGGAAGGACCAAACAGTTACTTAAATGTATTGAGCATTGTATGCTTCAATCGTCGGATAGGTTCCTGACAGTGGGAATGCAAGGACTTGCGACGAATGGACCAGATTATATACACAGGTTTTTGAGACGCCTATTTACAGGAGGCATTGTCCAATGGTGATTGTGCCACTTAGAACAGCCCGAAGGTGTTCTCGCCGCTGTAGGTCATGTAGAGGAAGCCGTCCTCATCCTTGTTCTCCTCGTAAATTGCAGACATCAGAGCAGCTGCACGACCAATATTTATATATAAAAAAAAAGATGTTCAGGGACAACATGATTATGATTTTTAATATGGTGCTACGAAGATTGTTCCTAGTGCATTCGTTTTTCCATACCTGTTGGTGGAAGAGTGTTCTTTACAAAGATGAAGATTGCCTTCTCAGCACTGAGCTTGATCCGCTTCCGTACGACATACACGAACTGTCCGACAGTGAGGTCAGCAGGAACAAGGTACCTGTACGGAGTTATATATTAAAAACCACACAACAAGGATATATTGTGGCTGGTATAGTGCAAAAGTGGTTTTGATGCAGCATAAACAGCTGAAAATATAGAGATGCAATTGTTTAACATCAGTAAATTAAACAGGTTCTTCATTCTTCAATAATATCAGAAGGCCGTACAAGCAAAGAATATCCTCAAGTATTATTGGTGAAGGGTTATATGCTCAAAGCAAAACCACTAAAAACAGTTTGCATTATAAGTCTGATAAACTCAAATCACATGCTTTAAGCTATCTTCAGAAGCACAAAAAGAACTATATGTTAAATTCCATTGAATATATTAACAAAATGGTTGAGGACTGACTTTTTCTTGTCAATGTCTGGGATGTCACTCCTCTCAGCCTTCTCAACAATGACCTATATCAGATGACAATTGCTTCAAATGTGAACAAACCATCACAAAAGGAAGCAAACTGCATAAACAGCAAGAACAGAGACGTACAGGAATTCTATCAGGATACTTCTCTCTGATGCGGTTGGCCTCAGCCTGCCTCCTCTCTGTTACATGCCACATAAATAGAAAGAGATTTCAGTTATTCTATATTGAAAGCAGGTAGTTTTAAAGAAAAACTTAAAAAAGTTTGTAGTCCATGTCCGATGGGCAGCTAGTAAAATAGAAAACAGATCATGGTAAAACATTGTGCACAAAGAAGTGAAGAACTGACACTAGCTGACTAGCAGTATTATTATTTCACAAATTATCCATGAACCAACCACACAATCCAGTTATATAACCCTAGATACTGATCAATCGTGTCATATATATGTACAAATCCAGTTACCTAGAGAAGACATTATGGAAACAAAACTAAAACGAAAATATCGGTGCATTATAGAACAATGGAAATTTGATAATTAGAACCACTAACAGTTCAGGACAAAGAGTACAAATTCAACAAAAGGACATTATAGAAGCTACAACCCAGAGTTTCCAACGTCAACAACAAAACCAATCCGCAATGGTTTGAATTATAGGTACAATCAACCAATTAAGCACATGGAGAAATGAAGGGTCACCAAATGTCCAATTCTCATATGTAATTAAAATGGAATTTCCCTGTAAACAGAGAAACTCACAGCATCAACATCCACCAAAAATACAAGTTATGAAGTAGGTAATTAGTTATGGCCGGAAGTTACAGATTGGCACGATCAGAACGAGGCATGATCAGAAAGAAAAAGCTACAGATTCTAATGAGTTGATCAATACCAGCTACACAACCAGGCACGATGTTTACGATACTAGCAAAAAGTAATGGAGTCATCTAGTTACAGGGCTAAATAATCACAACTCCACAATATCATATATAACAAAATTTACGAAACAATTTGTGAAGCTCCAAGAATCGGTTAACGAAGGTGCCACCACCTACTACCATTGAAACCCTCAAACACCCACCAGATCACAGCCTCCATGAAAACCAACACCAAACACCACAGGAAAGGCGCGATAGAAAAAGAAAGATTGGGGGAGAGACGAACCTAGCGGGTGCTCCAGCTTGAACGAACTCCTCGCCATCACGCCCCGCGACCGTCCTACGAACAAGAAACAAGCAAATCACCGCAAGATCAGCCCAAAACTCGCCGATCGAAAACCCAACAGGGGCAAGAACCACCGAAACCCTGGAACGAATCCTCACGGTCTGGATCGAGCCGAACGAAACGCCTGTTTCTTGGTCCTGCAGAGCACCAACAAAGAAGCACCGAATTTGGTCAAGAAAACGCGGGAATTGGGGCGATCGGGGATGGAATCGATCGGGAGCAGGGGCGGATGGGCTCTTACGGGATCGGATTGGATGGGATCGCGGGGAAGGAAGAGATTGTCGAGGGAAGGGGAGACAAGGACGAGGAGGAAAGGTGGGGAAAGAGTGGAGATTGGGGTTGGTTAAATTGCTACGCTCACGGAACGTATTGCACAGGGAAGCTTAAACAAGTCCGCCGCTTGCTTGTCCCGAGGAACCAAACTCCTCCTCTTTCGATTAATTTATTATTCACTGAATGTATTGTATTTGAATAATCTTTTAAGAAACTATCTGAATGACCCTGTTTTAGATGGATAAAAATTATTTTATTCTACCCAATCAAACCATGATGGCAAACTTAGTTTACACCATATTTTAACTTCATTTTAGCTCCTAGCCGAACTTTGGCACGACTTTGTTTTTGTGCCTCCCTAGTGATGATACGCTTATACTATGCCATCGGTTACATTGCTGCACCTAGTGGATATCTACCGTGGCTTGCATTGTGCCTTTGTTATTGAGCTTGACCTACTACACACCCCTAGTTCCACCTGCACGTCGCCCTACATCATTGTCCTCACCTCGCTCTGCTTGCGACACAGACTCTGCCCTGGCTCACATTTTGCCTCCGCCGCTCCGCGGCCATGCTCTCCTTATTTTTGTTAAGGTTCTTTTGAAAAGGGAAGGTACGTAAAAGTCCTTTATATTAGATATACATCTCGTAGTAGAATTTTTTTAAATAACACATTTTTTATTAAAATTTTCAAAAATATACCACGGGAAAAAATTACGAAATATATCATGTCATGCTCGTTGGTTGGGCGAAATACAAATATAACCCAACCAAACCGGTGACAGGGGCTTGTCATCTACGATCGACGGGCGACATGAGGCCACATCACCCCCAACCTCTGTCGCCTGGATTAAATGAGTGACCTGTCGCCCACCAACCAAGGCGGGGGACAGTTTTAAAATCCGCCCGAGCGGTACTATGCTCATTTGAGCGAACGGAGGGAGAAACGAGAGAAAGAAAGAAAGAGGAAGCGGGAGAAGAGGAGAGGAAAAGTGGAAGAGGGAGAAGAGGAGACGAAAAGTGAAAGAGGGAGAAGAGAGGGAAGGTTCTGCACGACTATTTTGAGGTAAATTTTGGTTGTTTATTTTTTTAGCAGTAAATTATGGTAGATTAGAAATAATTTTAGATTTAGGTAAATTAATAGGTAAATTTAGATCTAAGTAAATTATGGTAGATTACCTAGATCTAGCGAATTTAGATGTTTTTTACGGATAGGAGTATCTCGATATATATTCATGGAAACGTTGTTAGATCTAGATAATCTATATGTTGTTAGGAATGTAGATGTTTTTTACGGATAGAAGTACGTCGATATATATTCTTAGGAATGTAGATGTTTTTTATGGTTAGATCTATATTTTTGTAGCATGTAGGTATAGTTATGTTAGGTGTCACAGTATTTTTTACGGAAAGTAATTAATTCGTGGGTGAATGAATGGATTCGCAGATATGGCAGAACGAGTTCTATTTAGAATCTATTATGGAGAAGGGGTTGTCATGTGTGGTTTAGAGGGTGCGGATCTAAGTAACTTCCAGTATGTGGACAGAAGTTTGAGTAGGGTCGAGGAGCGCACATTTGCTTCTGTGTTAAAATAGTTGTATTATACTTTTCGGATGGAACAAGAGAAGTGCGAGTTGAAGGTATTTTGCCTATGTAGTATGCGAAACGACCCTATTTACTGGGAGCTAGTTGAGCTGAAGAAAACCACATCGTGGAGATCATATGTGAGGGGGAACAGCGGGATGGAATCAGTGCTTTTAGTACAAGCATATGACAGGATGTTGCCCCAGCAGTTAGCTTGGACGCCGTGAGTGTAGTCACCTCAAAATGAGCTCGATTTGGTGACACTTGAAATTGGGGAATCTAGCAGTGAGCAAGATATGTTCAAGAATGCAATGATGACATCATTTGCCAAAGTGGTGAACAGGTTGAGTTTGGGGAGGATGATGAAAATGTTGGACAAGAAACGCGGGACAGTAGACGAAGGAGAGCAAATTGATGAAATAATAGCTAGGATGGAAGAGGAAAACCGTGAGTCTGTGAGAAGCGAAGTGGAGGACGCACGATGAGTCGGATGAGGAAGATGGAGGTACGGAGCCGCTTGTGCCAGTCGATTGGAGCACACATCAATTTGATAAGCTGGTTGTCAATGAAAGCAACGATATACCTTGACAGTATAGTGACAATGAGGTTAGGCCTAACAAGATATGTATTCGATAAAAGAGGTTGTGCAGATGTTGTGAAAAATTGGGTTTATTATTAAGAAGGACTTTCAGGTTAAGAAATCCACCCTAACTTGCTACGATGTGGTGTGTGAGATCCATGGGTGTCCGTGGAGAGTGCACGCGTACAAGCCCAAATGGGGCACCCATTGGCTTTGTTCGAAGGTTGAGCAGCATAGCTGTATGACTGAGTAAACAGTGATGGCTCACAAGAACCTGTCATCCGGGTATGTGGCGAACCTCATGTACGCAGAGATAGTGGAGAACCTGAGTTTTGAGCCCCGTGCTATTATCTGAGCAATTGAGAACAGATATCAGTACACAATTAACTATGGGAAGGTGTGGAGGGCGAAACAGAAGGCATTAGAAATGAGGTTTGGGAAGTTTGAAGACTCGTACCATAACCTACCCGCACTGCTTAGTTGCATTCAGGGAAGAAGTCCTGGGACCTACTATGATTATCAAGACTGTTCGTCAACCAAGTAACCAACTAAAAGGCATCTGAGGAGAGTGTTCTTTGCATTCGGAGCTTGCATTAAGGCATTCTATCATTGTCGTTCATTATTGTGCGTGGACGGCACATTCTTGACCGAAAAATATAGAGGGCAAATATTGACAGCTATTGGCGTTGATGGAAACAACCAGATTCTGCCTGTTGCTTTTGCCTTTGTAGAAAGCGAGAACTACGAGAGTTGGTTGTGGTTCCTACGGAACTTGAAGATCGGGGTGGTCAAAACTCGTCAAGATGTGTGCGAGCTGCGACGGGTGTGCACTTCTCGCCGACGAGGCGACTTTTGGAGGTTGTCATCGTTGGTACAATTTGTGGGCATACGAGAGGTTCAGATCAGGGTTCGACATTGACCTCGACCTCTTGAGCATGCAAAGCGATGGCGACGTCGACGGTCCGACCATGGGCACCATCTGGTGCCACTGACAGGTAAGATATTGCAATCATGATTTTGGTACTTTTATTTTAACTTTTGTGAGTACTAACGTTTATGTTCTATCGTCACTACAGCCTAGGTGGACACACAGGACAATGCGGATGGGCTAGCCCCAGTTCGTCGCTGCGTTCGACCACCTCACCAAGGACCACGTACACAGAGGTAGAGGTCCAGCTTCGTGTAATGGGTGGCTTGTCCACCCTTTGCACACGAGGCGCGGCGTACTGGCGCACGTGTCGGTTCCTCGTGTTCGATGTCCAGGTTGAGGGCTACGCTGTCCATCGAGTGATGAGGCAGTTTGGTCTATGATAGGAGTTTTCGGTGCACGACGACCGTGCAGTCCCACACGCAGCCCACACGTAAGTTCTTTACATCAATGTTTTTATAATTATTATTATTTAATGCCATCTGATAACGCTATATTTATTTCTTATTCACAAGCAGAGTAGGAAGGGCACACATGGGGCTACCCCTTGGCACGTACGTATGGCGCCTTGGGTTGAGGAGTGGGGAGGAGCCCTGGAGGACGTCTGCGCCATACGACCCGCAGACGTACCGCGCCTACCGAGTGTGGTACACTTCACGCACTCGCTCACGCTTGGTACATGTAACCCCGATCCTCCCGCACGTTCCTAGGGTGAGAGACACGCACCCGCCCATACGGACTCGGTTGCGCACAGTTCGGTACGTTGCTTCCTATCTGCGATCTCATGTAATCTTAGTTAGTAACTATGCTAACTAATTCGTAATTTACTTTGCAGAACGATGTGCTGCTCCGCTACTACGAGGAGTCAGGGGGCTTCATCTCTCGTTTGACCAGCAGACTTGAGATGACGAGAGATGAGGTGACCTCTTTGTTGGTGAGGTTTCGGGAGAGCGCGAGACGCGCCCTTGAGTTGGCGGGATGCCGCACCCCTATCGAGGTAGCTCACGGTGTGCCGCTTAGCAGAGGCAGGGCTGCAGGAGGGCGAGCTGCTGGGCACGCTGGAGGTGAGTACTGAGATGTATTTTTCACGTATTGCAATCACGTATTACAATGCTCTCAATAATTCTTCATTTGCTACAGCTCACAGCACAGTTCTTTCACAGACTCCACCGCACTGATGACTACGAGGAGCAGGTGATGATCCAGATCAGGAGGACTACGAGCAGGACGATGTAGTGAGGTTCCTCGTCGATCCATATGATCCTGGATCATCATAGCTGCAGGGAGCACCACCATCGACGCAGCCTTTTCAGCCCGAGTACGCCACACCTCCAGCTAGACCACAGAGGGTCCACCGTGCGTTGACGCAGTTGACGTACTCGCAGGGCCACGTTCGGAGGAGGCCTGCCCAGCTGCGAGGAGCTGCCTAGAAGCGAGGCTAACAGTAGTTTCTTTTATTTTTTATTGTTAGTAGTATACTATGTACATTATAATCATTCGAAATATGCTGTGCGAATTATTGTATTTGCATTCTTCGTACTTTTAATCTTATGTACTTAGTTAATCCTTTCATCAGTTTGTCACACCGCGATTGGACAACACACACCTAATCGCCGTTAGAATGATTGGACAACACGCGCACCCGCAGATCGAAACAACATCACGCCGCACCCGCTGCCAGACTAAAATGACCTCATCGAGGATCACAAAGACTGCGGCCATGTGTGCCTCTTTCGATTTCGCAACTTCGTGTCGGGCAACGTCCAACTCGCCCATAGATGAGTGGTAGCGCATGTTGCGTAGGTCGCCTGTGATTTTTCGCGTATTTTCTGGGCCGTATCTGGTGGGCCCCGCGAGGCTACGAAAACCCCTAAGTGGTCACGATTTTCGCGGTTTTCGTGGCCACGTGTGTCTCTTTCGATTTTCGTAACTTTGTGCCGAGGCAACGTCCGGCCAGCTCTCCCATAGATAAGTGGTAGCCCACGCTATGTAGATCACTCATGATTTTTTTCATAATTTTTGGGCTATATCCGTTGGGCCCCGCGAGGCTATGAAAACCCCTAAGTGGCCACAATTTTCGCGGTTTCGTGGCCACGAGTGCCCTTTCCGATTTTCGCAACTTTGTGCCAAGGCAACGCCCAACCAGGTCGCCCATAGATAAGTGCTGCCCACATTGCGTAGATCACTCATGATTTTTTTTCATAATTTTTGGGCCCTATCCGGTGGGCCTCGCGAGGCAAGGAAAACCCCTAAGTGGCTACGATTTTTGTGGTTTTGTAGCCGCGAGTGCCTTTTCCGATTTTCGCAACTTCGTGCCGGGGCAACACCTGGCCAGGTCACCCATTGATAAGTGTTGCCCACGCTATGAGATCGCCGTGATTTTTTCGTAATTTTGGGTCAGATCCGGTGGGCCCCGCAAGGCAAGGAAATCCCCTAAGTGGCCACGATTTCTCGGATCGGTTACAATGAAAATAAAGTAGACCACACTCTTTATTATGACATAAAACTAGAATGCGCATCACGAACAAGAAAAATAATGGTTACAACTTCACATCTACTGAGTGGATCGAGGCCACTTCCCTTTCATCCATGCCTCCAGTAGGACATCTCTGGCACGACGTGCTCTCTCTCGTTTCCTCTCTCTCGGCCTTCTTCACCTCCGCTTCCTTTCGACGTGCCTCCTCGCGTGCGGCGTCATACTGCGCTTGAAGCTGCCGCCTGAACTCCTCGTCCCGGTTGGCTTGATCAAGGAGCCTTTGGTCTTCGGGTTGATCTCTATGTCAATCCACTGCTCAAATTCACACAGTGGCGGAGACGACTGCATAAAACATAAATTAGCAATGTTTCACTTACAAATATTATGAAACACGTATGATTTTTTTAGGCTTTTCTCCGGCGGGTCGAATTCATAGTTGCGACACTTTCAATACCTCCTCTTTCAAGTTAGAATTTCCCAGGAGTGGACTAGCCTGCAAGGATCTCCGCACAGACACATCGGTGGAACAAGTCCGAACAGTACGAAGAGGTCCTGGTACGTGATGTTGCGTGGCCACTCCGAAGCACCTCCCTCTTCTTTCGCCTTCCCCTTTCCCTTTCCACTTGCACGCTTCGGCATCTTTTTTCCTTTCTCCTTCTTTTCTCTTTTTTCTTCCTTCTTCTCTCCCTTTCTTCTCTTCTCTGGCTGGTTGATTGATGAACACAGCGATTATTATTTTATAGAGTAGGAGCTCTCTGTCGCTCGTTGGTGGGGCGACAGGGGCGTGCGCCCCCTGTCGCCCGACCATCGGGAAATTTACCCTCTGTTGCCATTTCATCGGGCGATAGGAGGCTAAGGGGGTGACGTGGCCTCCTGTCGCCCGTCGATCGTGCGACGAAGCCCCCTATCGCCCGTTGGTTGGGTTATATTTGTATTTCGCCCAACTAATGGGCGACAGGGGTATATTTCTGTAATTTTTTTCTGTGGTATATTTTTGAAATTTTGAATAGAAAATGTATTATTTAAAAAAAATTCTCTCGTAGTATAGCTTGATCACGAGAATAAAATACACTTATACAAGTAAAAAGAAGTACATAATTTAAGGCATGGATACCAAGGATCTCAAGAGCAACGTAATTTGGAATTTTCACCGGTGTGCAAAACTCATCACCCTGCAACTTAACAAAATCAGCATTACACATTGAACAATTCTGATTTTTTTTATCAGGGGTTTTGAAGACATTATTTCAAGTTGAAAGGGGAAGAAAACATCATCAACAGAGCACATTGAACAACTCCGAAATTACAATGATAGCGGTTTTGGTCAACTTGACTTACTCGGACTTTGTTGAGATAGTGAGCTTAGCTCAAAATCCAACACCTTTAAAGTGCTGTTACCATCAAGTAGGAGGTTTTCAGACTGAAAAATGCAAAATGCTATTAAGCATTACTTGTTGCCATGCGATCGGGAAACCATCCAATTACCACTCGTTCACATCACAGTGGTAGACGCCTCTGCTACGGTAGTAATCAACAGCGTTGACCGGCCGTTGGAAACACTTACTTGCATTGTCCTCGTTAGCTTTTCGTAGTTTCAAGTAAAGGCTAGACAAAAATTGCAGCAAAATATACCACATCTGACTACACCAAATTCAGATGTTGACACTTGATAAGAGCAACCACTCACAGTTTTGTTTAAATGTTTACGTCCAGTTAAAAGCTCCATTGATGTATATGTTTGTATTGCTGGCCATCACCATAAATCGACGTTCAATCTTAAACACTAACAGGGTAACACGCTACGCTGCGTCATGCACGACGGTGCAACGTGTAAAATTTTAAAAATTTGGTCATATTTTCGGTTTTTGTATTTTTTTTAAAAAAATGGGTTGTTAGGACCCGTCGGTGAATCTTTGGATTGATATAAATCTTTGACGAATCTGTGTGTTTTTTTAAAAAAAACCGCGGTTAGGACCCGTCGGCGAATTTATGAGCTGCTATGAACTTTCGATAAATCTGTGTTTTTTTTTAAAAAAACCGCAGCTGTTTTTTACGTAATTTGGAAAATTTGGTCGTATTTTCGGTTTTCATATTTTTTTTAAAAAAAAAGGGTTCTTAGGACCTGTCGGCAAATCTATAAGCTGCTATCAACCTTCGACGAATCTGTGTTTTTTTAGAAAACCGCGGCTAGGATCCGTGGACGAATCTATGGGCTGCTATAAACCTTCAATGAATCTATATTTTTTTTAGAAAGTCACGTTGCCTTTTTTTATATATTTTCGA
Source organism: Guadua angustifolia (assembly GCA_036346375.1). Classification (NCBI taxonomy): domain Eukaryota; kingdom Viridiplantae; phylum Streptophyta; class Magnoliopsida; order Poales; family Poaceae; genus Guadua; species Guadua angustifolia. The sequence continues at coordinate 34,256 of JAYEVE010000716.1, forward strand.
TATTCTTGTTTTTTTTAAAAAAAAGTCGCTAGGACCCGTCGGTAAATCCGTGAGCTGCTATAATTCTTCAATGAATCTGTGTTTTTTTTTGTCAAGATGTATTTTTATTTTTGAGTCCGCTTCTCTAAAAACTGCTGAGATGAGCCAAATGTAAACTGTCAAGACGTATTTTTGTTTTTGAGTCCGCTTCTCTAAAAACTGCTAAGATGAGCCAAATATAAACTGTACAGAGACCTAAAGTAATATATTTTTTCCGGGGTCTGTTCCGCTAAAAACCATCAGGAGGATCTAAATGTAAACCGTAGAGGGACCTAAACGTAATTTTGATATTTTTCAGATCTATTTTATTAAAAACCGCCGAAAAGATCTAAACACAATTTCTAATTTTTCAGATGATCTCTCCGTGAGCGAGGCGACATGGCAATAGGGGTGTAAACGGGTCGGGTTTTTCCCGCCCGATCCGACCGGATCCGGCCGGACCGGATCCGGACGGAATTTAAATATCCGGCCGGATACGGACGGATCCGGATATTTAAATTCGGATCCGGGATCGGATTCGGGATGCCTAATATCCGGAAAAATCGGGACGGGATCCGGATATCGGATATTATTCCTATCCGGATATCCGGTTAGTTTGGGCCAGATGGGCGACGGAATTGCCGAATTGGCTGGCCAGCCCAAGTACCCAACGCGCGGACGCGCCCCAAGTCCTGAACCTGAACTCCTGAAGTCCCCAATGACTCAAACCCTAACCGGCTTTACTCATTCCTCATTCTCATTCCTCCGTGACTCAGGCCTCGACCCCGAAGTCTCTCGTCCTCAGATCGGTGCCGGGTGGCCGCTTCAGATCGGCGGCGGCGGCTCCATCCAGAATCGGCGGCGGCAGGCGGCGGCTCCATCCTCTGGTCTAGGCGGCGGCTCCATCCTCTGGTCTAGGCGGCGGCTCCATCCTCTGGTCTAGGCGGCTCCATCCAGAATCGGCGGCGGCGGCTCCATCCTCGGTCAGGCGGCCGGCCGCAGCCGCCGCTTCTTCTGGTCTAGCGGCACTCCAGCCGCCACTCGCCACCGCCGCTTCCCTCCAGCCTCCAGCACCGGTGGACCGGTGATTGTTCCTCGAGCTCCAAATACCTTGCATTTGATACTTGTAAGTATTGCATATGTTGGGAGGCAATCGATAGTATTGACATCGCTGTTGTTGTTGTGCATTAGGAGGAAAACCACCAAACCGACGGATATCCCTGTATGAAATTGGGAAATTGTTGTTCAGCTTGTCCATTCTTTAGTTCCGATGCAGATGTAAAAATATGCATTTAAAGTTGGAATGAGTGGTTTGCCAAACTCCTCCATTACCAATCTCCATTGAGATACGCCATGTACAAACAACATAATAGATCACCATGATTCATCACATGTATTGTTCTGCTCCAAGTAGCATCTTGTGACTCGGGTTTAAGCAACGCAGTTGAAAAATCATTTGGAAGTATTCAAGAGGAAACATGTGCATTATGCCATAATGTCTACTCGAATCTAAGCCATAAAGGAGAGCTTCCGTGTTGTTTATGTCTACTCAATCCATCCATTTGTATATGCTTATGTTGTGGTTCACATTTGTTTAGGAACAGAATTTAAGCCTACATCTATAGTACTATCATATTGATATGCCATAGGATGGTTAGCATTCTCTTTGATCCACATGTATAATGTATTTGTATGTATATTCCCTTAAATATCTGCATGCTAATTCAAGTATCTGTATGTATATTCCCAATGGTTTGTTACTTTGTCTACACTAGGAGAACATGGCATCTGATCTAGTACAAGTGCAAGTATAAGTGCAAGTGTATCATCCACAATGCCAAGTCAAACTGTCCCAACTGTGGGTAGTGGGCCTAGTAGCACAGAGATACAAATCCTGCGCCATTGTGCATGTTGAAGAGCCGATGATGAGCCTCAAGCAAAGAAACAAAAGAAGACCACATCACTGTCTGGGAGTACTTCACCAAGTATTCAAGGACATCTATGGAGGAAGGAAAGAAGGTTATTCAACAATGGGCCAAATGCAAGCGTTGTGTTTACACAACTAGATGCGAGAGTGCCAATGGCACAAAGGTCTTCTGGAACCATTTGAGGAACAAACATAGTTTGAAGCCAGGCCAACAAAGACTCAAAATAGAAAAGAATCATGAGGATGGTACAAGTGAGGTTGAGCCTACATGTATGACCAAGAAGCCGACTTGAGAAAATTTTATATGGCAATAATCATGCATGAGTACCCTTTCAATATCGTTGAGCATGAATATTTTGTTGAGTTCATCAAATCTCTGCGTCCCAACTTTCCAATCAAGAGTCGTAACACTATTAGAAAGGAACTAATGGATATCTTTGTAGAGGAAAAGAACAAATTGCTTGAATATTTTAAAACTGTTCAGTGTCGCTTTAGCACAACTATGGATATGTGGACATCAAATCAAAACAAAGGATATATGTGTGTCACTGTTCATTGGATCGATGATAATTGGTGCATTCAGAAAAGAATTATCAATTTTATGCATGTAGGAGGTCGGCACACGGGTGCTAAGCTATCTGAATCATTTATCGTAGCATTATGAGATGGTATATTGAGAAGAAACTATTTTCTCTAACTTTGGATAATGCATCAAGAAATGAAGTGTGTGTTAAAGATGTAATTGCTGAACTGAAACACAGAGTCCCCTAATATGTGATGGGATGTTCTTCCATGCGAGATGTGGTTGTCACATATTAAATCTTGTTGCTAGAGATGGGTTGCAAGAAATTGCATCTGCAGCTCATCATATTCGATTATTCAGAGTACTGTAGAAGGGTTCTCCATTACAGATGGGAGGAGTTTCTAAATGTGCATCTCAATGTCGCTTAGATACAAAGAGGGGTATCTCGTTAGATGTTGCCACAAGGTGGAATTCCACTTATCACATGTTATGGGATGCTTTATATTATAGGAAAGCTTTTGAGCGACTTGTGTGCATGGAACGTCGTAAGTATGAGAATACTGACTCCATCAATTGATGAATGGGAAAAGGCATTGACACTTTGTAAGTGCTTAAAGAAATTCAATGATGTTACTTGAGCTATTCTCCGGTACTTTATATCCAACAAAGAAATCTATTTTATCCAAGTTTTTGTGACATAAAGCTTTTGATCTCGAGTGGTGTTCTAGCGATGATACCACTATTAGTAAGATGGCATTATCTATGTATGCTAAATTTGAAAAGTACTTCGAAGAAGTCAAATATTATTCTTTTTGTGGCTTGCTTTCTTGACCCTAGGAGAAAGAGAAAGTGTATAGAATTTTACATGAAGAAGTTTTACGGTCAAGTATTGTATGAAATTGAACTTGAAGAGTTTACTAAGGTTGTCAAGCAATTATATGATGCTTATGCTTCTTCTTACTCAAAGAGTACTATCAGCACCTAGTGTCACTTCGAACCAAAAGATGACATTATGGAAGAAGGAAATGATGAACTTGACAACTTCTTATATGATACACATGAGACCGATCGAGGTGATGCAAATGACTTGGATAAATACATGGCGTAACCACCACTAAGGCTTGCTAAATCCAATCGAAATTTGATATTTTATCATGGTGGAAAAATCAGCAAGATGTATATCCAATTCTTGCACAAGTCGTCGTGATGTGTTGGCCATGCAAGTGTCAATCGTTGCTTCCGAATCTGCGTCAAGGTTGGTGGTCGTGTCGTTGATCCATTTCGCACCGCTTAGAACCCGAGATTGTAGAGGCATTGATCTGTACCAAGGATTGGGTAAAAGCATCTAGAAAAGGTGATAGATTATATCGCTTTCTCGGTCCATAATATAATGGTGTAAGAAAGTCTATTATTTATCGATGTATATTTCTTTAAAATTTTCGATTCGGTAACAAGGTTGCATCTATAATCAATGATTTTGAGGTTGTGGAAACCCTTCTTGCGAATACGGTGATTGTGGTATGGCAGTGTGGCACTCTTTATTTCTTCAGTTAGTATTTGCTTGTAACTTGTATGTTTATTTACAGTTTAGTATAACAAAATTGTAGGATGAAGAAGAAATTGCTAATGATGAGGATTGAGGAGTCTAGGTAAATTTTGGTACTAGATATTCTTGAGGTAAGAAATTGCTAATGTTGACTAACCTTTAGATAGATATGAAGGCTTCTGATGTAACACTGTTGTAGTCCTTTTAAGCTCCTTTTTCACGCAAGAAAGTATGTGGATGTTTACATAAGTCCTTTTCATTAACAACCATATATGTAGGTTTGATTAAGGGTATTGTTTTATCACTATGTTACTTTTGCATCATCGGGTCTGCTGAAATGTTCTCTAATGAACCATTTGTTCATCAATCAAAATATCTGCTGTGTGATTCTAGAGTATGCATATCTTCCCATCTTTGTCTTTTTGTGTGATTCTAGAGTATGCATATCTTCCCATCTTTGTCTTCATTCCCCTGCATGAAATTCATCTTCTTAAGTCAAAGCTGTATGCATAGAGCAATGCTAGACAGTTGTTTGTAATTTCGGATTGCATATCATTTCAGCACATTGCCAATTTGTTTGGTTACAACTTGCAAGTATAACTTTACCAAACTCTTCATTGTTTGCGGTATGTATATGATCCTTCATAACACTTTCGATGAAGGTGGATGCCATTTCAAGTAGCTGTTCAGATGAAGCTTGTGCGCAGTAATAGTCTCCTGTAGTTTCTAATGCTCTCTCAACTAGATTTGTAGACAGTAATGCCAATTATCCGTTTGACAATAATGAAAGCTAAGTGTGATAACATGACGAACTCTGAAATAGGCACTTTGCATCGACTAGATTGATGCTGTTGAGACTTGAGAAGTGTCTATTTGCATTTGATTACTTTGGTATTGTGGCTTATATATGAAGAATGGATCTTGTAATTCACTAATGCATATTGTTGAGTGTTGTGAATGTTTATTAGTCTTATGGCTTTGTTTGAGATATCTCATATCTTGCTACTACTGTCATGTATTTGTGTGGTTTGATTCAACATAACATATATTACTTTATGTATGCGTGCATTATCCGTTCCCGAATTATCCGTTTCCGATCCGAATCCGTCATATATCCGATCCGAATCCAGATCTCGATTATCCGGATCCGTGATCCGGATTCGCTAGCCCGTATCCGGTTCGAATCCGGAAAAAATATGGGTTAGGATACGGAAGAGCAATATCCGTCCGTATCCGACCCGTTTACACCCCTACATGGCAACACTCATAAGTCTCTAATCCTCACTATTTTAATATATGGTATACATTGATGGTAACCCAAATAAAGTCAGACAAGTGGAATCAGGTAATAGGTTCATCCAAGAAAAAAATTCATCGACATGTCCATTGTGGCATCCACAACTTGGTTTAACAGAAGATTTGCAGATTCTGACGAACAATCTAACGTGACGACAAAACGAAATGATGAGTGAACACATACTGTTGCCCATTTAAACAGAGGATCAGGAGGCTGCAGTGGTCGTAATCCATAACAATCTGCACGCTTTTGCAACCAAAGAAGTGAAACATGACCCAACTCTTAAAAAGAAGAAATGAAGTACACACCATTATGAGAATGGGAGATTTGATGATTTGCTCCATTTTAGTTAGTGTAATTAGTGATTTGTCCTCAGATGTCTCAATCGACCTATGATCTAAGGATATGTATATCGCTGAGACATCATGAGGCAAATCATCAATGGCACAAGTAAATAAGGGAAATCATCAATTTTTCCCTATGAGAATATGCAAACTCTAGATTTGCTCCAGATAGCTAATAAAGTTTATTTTGCAAAGAGAAGAAGCACAAATTAGAAAACAAAGCACACATAAAGAGTTTTTACCTTACTAGTGAGTGAAAGATGGAGATCTACCCATGTGTGTGATGAGTAATTGATCAGATTTGAACTTGCGGTGCACAACTTTAAGTTTGATTTGGATCGGTTGTAAAGGCCGCCCCGGAGGGGGGTATATCTATCTCGCTACTTGCATCGAAGCAATTTGATTTTGGCCCAACGCCTGTACCCAAATTACGCTGCATGTTGCATGCATGCATGCACGAACCAACAAACGAGGAGGCCGCCAGATGCCGTGACGCGCGGGCGTGATTACGTGAGAATCGAACTGCCGCACCAGGCGCCTGCCCCGAGTTGGCGATGGCGAAGTTTCGAGTCCCGCCCTCACGCGTCACGCCCGTCGATCGCCGCCTCCCGATCGCAGCTTGCAACTCGCAAGTTCGCCCTTCGCGAATCGCCAAACGCCGTCGCCCTCCGGCTTCAGCGGTTCCGCCCTTTCTTCCGTGATTCCGCCTCGGCGCCTCGATCCCGAAAAAAGAGTAAGACGCCCAGCTTTAAATTTCTATTTTCTAATCTCTATTCTCTAATCTCTATCCCCTAATCCTTATTAGTAATTTATTAGTATATTCAACTTCAATACTTCATGCAATCACTGAATCACAAAGAAGTACGGTAGTGCCTAGCTATCTCGCAGAAGCCGTAAAGCAACCAAATTCAAATATTCTTACATTTGCTAGTTTAGTAGTTTGCTATATCTATCTGCTACTAGTACTACCGTTGGTCCATTGCAATTTATTTTTCTCATGTTCGACATGGACCAGATTCCAAACGAATTTAAGTTTTGGACCATTTCAAGGATTGTCCAAACGAACCCGAAGTGTTTCGCCGCTGAGGATGTAGGAAGGCCTTTTCCTCTTTGCCTGAATCGAAATTTAAAAGAGGATGTTTAAATTATATTTAGGAAAATAAGATTGTTAATTGTTAAAGGGTCAAGGTTTCCTTTATGGATTGTATATCCTTAAAGAAATTGCTTTCAAGATAAGTGGCCTTCCGAAAACAAAAACCGGACATTGTGTAAACAGTATTAAGTTAATAAAAAAAAAAACGAAAAAATATTAAAATCAAAGGTAAGAGATATTCAAGGAAAAAAAGTGATTTAATGAAACTAAAATTTCCATTTTAAATATATCAAAGAAGCTTAAGCTATCTTAAATTAAAAAGGTTACTACACTTTAAAATTTGATTATACATGTAAACAAACAATCTTTAATTCTAAGGGAACCAAACCATCATTAAAACATGTTATAATACAAATAGACTCAAATTCACAACTTCAATGACAGCCTCAAAAGCTTGTAACAATGATAAATTAAAAAATTTTAGGAAGACTGTTTTAAAAAATAGAAGTTGATATTATCAGTTTAAAAACTTAAAAGTTGATTGTTCCGTGAACAATAAAAGAAAGAGTCATTATAAACGAAAAGTGAAAAAATCTTAAATTATTATCCATTCCATGGCAACATGTAAAACCAGTTACTGGAAATTGAAAAAAGTAAAATCAATATGAAGCTTTAAAAAAATAAAAATTTTATATTGAAAAAACCACAAACAATAAAAACAGAACATGGAAAACAATGTTCAACCAAAAGAAAATCCAATTTAGGAATAATTACAATAAAATTGAAGGAATACAAATCCAATTATTAATTATAATGAACCTGAAACAAATCAGCAAAGTCAAATTCAACCAAAAACATTATGAAAAAGAAAAGGAAAACGTCAAGACATTAGAACAATAAGCTAAATTATGAATTAATTCAATACACAATAACAAAGGACTGAAGCAATACAATCCAATTTCTAATTACAATTAAAAAATTCGAACTAAAAATGTTAACAATACCAATTGAATCAAAATCGGTACAGTCCACACAAACCAACCCAAAACCACAGGAAAGGCCCAGAAAAACCAAAGGCACAACGTCCAGAAAAAGATGAGGGACGCTAAAAACCAAGTAAACAATACCCAAACAGCCGAAACAAAGAAAAGCACCAGAAATGAACAAGTCGCACCCCACCTTTACTCTAAACCACAAACCAATGGAACCGGTTCGGCAAAAACCCCCAACAAAGGGCGAATGGAGAAAGTTGGGACGGGGAACGAAGGTGTGGCGGAAGGTCGACAGGCGAGATTAAAGAAAAGAAAAAGATCGAGGTGGGAAAACACAGGGCAAGAAGAAAGGGAAGCCATGGCAGGAATGAACCCGGCTAAAAACCCCCCCCGGGCCCCAAATTTTTGAAAAAAAGGGGGAAAATTTAAAATTTTAGAAAATTTGGGCCGGGGGAAAAAAAAAAAAACCAAAAAATAAAATTTAATTTTTTACCACCCAAAGGCGGTTTTGCCCGGAAACCCGGCCCGGGTTTTCGGGGAATGCAAAATTTCATGTGCTTTTGATCACCCGATCAAAAGTTACATTGACTCTTAGTTTGAGATCATGCTTATTACGCTATTCACCAACACTTGTTTTTCCAAAGTCTTTCATTCGATCAACTGTTGATTTTACTGCGTCCACCAGCTATTGATTTTACTGCTCACTCAACTAGTTGATGTTTTTCATCATCGACCGGTTGATGATTTCACTATTTGGCCAGTATTCATCCAACCTGCTCTTTTAGCTAGATATATGGTTTGAATTTTTAGTGAGAAATTTTATTTGGCTTATGTTCACCCTCTCTAATTGTCATTTTCGGTTCTTTAGAGCATCTCCAACAGTTCCTAATATTTAGACTCCCAATATTCTTAGATTGGGACCTTCCCAAAAAATTTTGGGTCTACAAAATACCTTGTTCTCCAACAGTTCCTATATTTTCTCCCAAAACACCTTTGAATTGGTCCGTGGGCCATCCTGGCGAAATAATGTTGATTGGGAGCGGACAGAGCGCACAAAAATGAGGAGTCGGGTGCTGTTTTTAGGCGTCAAAATTTGAGGAGCTAGAAAGAGGAACTGTTGGAGTACTTTTTTGCAATCAAGCCCAAAATCGGTTTTGGGAATGGATTTTAAGGCATCTTGGAGATGCTCTTAGCTACGTGAAGAAAGGATGCAAATTTTATCATGAATACCTTACCGCTTCGTAATAAGAAATAGAAAATCCGTTAGTTGCCAGTAACAAACCAAAGTTGATTTTGTTTGAAAAAATAAACCAAAGTGAAACCTTGCCGTATCCCAACAGAACATATTTTCGTTAGGCCCAACGCCTAAGGATGACGCCACAGCTTTGGAGCGTGGCAACACCAAGAAACAAAATTTCAACGAAAACCATGAATTTTCATGAAATCTTAGATTTCGGCCACCACAAATCAAAAATACCAGCCAAATTAAAAATTTTGAAAAAATTTGAAATTACTACGAAATTTCTTTTTTGTAAATTTCAACCAAATCGGAAATTTCAGCCATGTAAACCGGATTTCTATGTTTTATGGCGGATTTGACCGAAATTACATCAATAACCTATAAGAAGGTGATTTTTGATGATAATTTGTCGAAAAGATTAATTTTTGAGACATTTCAAAATTTCGACAGAAATATTGTAGGAATTTTATAAAATTGAAGAAGTTTTTTCATGCTATAAAAATTTATGGTACCATCTTAAGAAGTCTAGAATCATACAAAAATTTTAAAAATATTTTAACTTCACGTGTTATCTTTTAAAAATAAAAAACAAAATTACCATAAACAAGGTAGTAACCGTTTCAAAATTTTATTATTTTTTCAGGCTTGATCATGGCCTAGAATTTTTATGAGAGCTTAATAATTCCTTTTAATCCTTATGTAAAAGTTTCAAAAATTTAAACCTGGTTTGATTGCTCAATCAAAATTATATATGGTACAAGCAGCCTCAAGTCCAAAAACTATGAAGTACCACTTTCACATTTTTTAAGAATTTTTATGATTAATAATGATCTCAAATTTTATGAAAACATCACCGATACTTTTGAACTATCCAAAAATTCATAATTTTTGCATGCACAAAACTATGCAAAAAAAGCAAAGAAAATGCCATAGTTAGGACTTAAACACAGGTAACATATCCAGCATATGGCTTCCGTGCACACACTGTGCACACCAACTCACAAAAGTCATCAAAAATCATAAAAAAATTGTAGATGTACTTCATAGATTACTCTATCTATGTATGAAGTTTCAAAATCAAATTCATTATATATCGAGAGTTACAAAAAGAAAATTCTGTAATATCCTAGATTTTCAGTTGTTCTAAAAATTTATTTTAAAATTAATTAATTCAAAATTTGGATTTTTCTCAGTTTTCTAATTAACCTGGCATCCATATCTTTCCGAAATTGGAGTTCAATCCTTCACCTTCCGCAAAGTCAAAATTTCAACTTCCAGTTCTTATTCGAAATTTCACTCGAGTTCCAACATACCCCAAAAATCTCGAAACACATTGCTTTAGGTTTCAAATATTATTTAATATTTTTGGGAATTGTTCCAAGATTTATAGACTCTCTCGGTATTTTATCTCTCACGTTTCATCAAATCCATTATATTTGTTCAAATTATCTAAATTCCAAAATTCATCCAAAATCATCGAAACCAATTTTATTGGGTTCCATTTTATTCTTTAGGATTTTTAGAATCTTTTTCGGTATTTTTAGATCTTGTTATCTATTTTATCTCGCGCGCTCTAGAATTAGTACTGTTCATCTTCCCCAAACATCCGGCACCTGTTCAAAGCTTCAACTCCTTGCAAGCAAAATCTTCAAATCCTTATATCTCTCAATATATTGCACCAAATCAAGTGAGATCTGAAGCATCGTGACGGCGTCGTAATGGAGAACAAATGCCCTGCCGTTACCCATACTTAATCCGAGCGAAACGACAGCAATTAAGCGCTAATGACAATTTATTACTCGGCCATTATCGCGGGCGTTTCTTCACCTCACCGGACGTGCGAGCACTTAAAATTTGCGTATTGGCGTCCTCTATCCCGTGCTCACTTTTTTCTTGTTGATTTAGTGTCGTTTCCCTTTCCAAAACTCGAGAAAACCGACGCCCGGTGTTCTCCAAAGACACCGGCGAGCCATCTTTTGCTCTGGTGAGTTTTTAGGTAAACCAACCGCATCACTTTGTGCCCTTACTTCTATGATCACAACCATTCAATCGGATTTGATTTTCGTTGCGCTTTAACCCGAATTTGAGTTTGTTCATCATCGGTCGCCGCTCCGTTACAGTTCGATTTCTTCCGTTGGGTATGATTCAATTCAATTTCTTGCAACCATAGACTCCCTTGATGCTAGCTATCCCGTGCTCACCTTAATTTCAAGAAATATCGCATTTTCGGGGGTTTTTGGCCGTCGTGCCATCGGCCCGATCTTGGTCACCGGTTTTACTTGTTCTTTTTCTGCCTTGCCGCCATACCGTCTTATGGTCTTCGTCGCGACCGCACCTCGCCTCCCGCTTGCGCTCGCATCTCGCAACCGCGCCCTAAGGCGTCGCCGCCATCAGGCGCGCTCTTGCCCTCAGGCTGGCGCCTGCCATAGCCGCCCTCCTCTAGTGAGTTTCTCCTTTGGCCATTCCTTCCTCTTTCTTTCCTTTGTTCATAGACCTCTCGAGAAGTAGCCATGAGCAAATGACAGGTGGGACCGCTTGTAAGTGAGGGAGAGAAATCAAAAATGGAGAAAAGAAAAGATGCTAAAGGAATATTCTCGATTTTCTATTTTTCCAATC
>JAYEVE010000193.1:0-28845 GCA_036346375.1 Guadua angustifolia
GCATCTTGATTTGCTCCACCGGTCGCCGCGAGAAACACAATGCTTTCGATGCAAAGGAATGGGGCACGTGATGCGAGACTGCCCTAATCAACGTGCTCTAATAATTAGAGAAAATGGTGAGTACACTAGTGCTAGTGACATTGATGAAAATGAATATGCTCTTGTTGCCACTAACACTGCAGAGCAAGAAGAAGAGATTATCACGTCTGCGGCATCCGAGAAATATCCAGCTCTTGTTGTCACACGAGTATTGCATGTGCAGCTCCACGTGATGATCAAAATCAACGCCATACCATCTTCCAAACAAAGTTTGTAGTCAGCGAACAGCGGTGCATGTTATTGTTGATGGTGGTAGTTGCAACAACCTTGCTAGTGTGGATATGGTCGAGAAGTTTGGCTTGGCCACAAGTCCTCTACAACAACCATACGAGATTGAGTGGCTCAATTCTAATGGTAAGGTTCAAGTAACAAAAACTGTTCAAGTCCCTATTTCTATCGGTTCTTATCATGATCATGTTGTTTTGCGATGTTGTACCCATGGATGCTTGTTCTCTTTTGCTGGGTAGACCATGGATATTTGATATAAATGCCACACATCATGGTAGGACCAATCGAGTACACTTTCATGTTTAAGGAAAGAAAATAATTTTGGAACCAATGACCCCATGAATTACGTAAGGTTGCTGCACAACATACAAAAAGAACACGAAAGTAATAATACTAAAAAGAAGAGTGTAGCCAATGAGCTAAATCAACCTAAAGCAACAAGTGATAAATCTGATCGTAAATTAAAAGGTAGTTTTGTTAGCTACCAATGCTACGATATTTGATGACATCACCAAAAGTTTGCAACCATCTGTTTCTTTGTCTCCTGTTGTCACTAACCTTTTGCAGGAGAATGAGAAGGAGTCGAGGACGACTCCAATTCAAGAAGGGGAGGATGATGAGAACATCCCAACCAAGGATACAACCGCTGGTTCTTCTTCCCCTCGACCACTACTTCCTGGACTAGCACGTCAATGACATCCACCAAGGATAGCTCACGCGCCAAGGAAGGCCCAACATCAAGCTCAATTCGTCTCCGATTCCAGTTCGGCCATCCTGGAGCAGCAGCATTTCAAACGGACGCCACGGCCACATCCGAACTCCATTTTCGACGTTCAACCACTCGTTTGAAAGGTATCGAGATCACCTTTCCAATGGATCTGGCCCACTTCCAAATTCATCATGAAGCGTCGGGAAATCACAGAACAATCTCACGGGAATTCGTCTCCGAGTCTGGTTCGGCCATCCAGGAGCAGCAGTACTTCAAACGGACATAACTTGGACTCCCGGACTCCGTTTTCAGTGTACGACCACCCGTTTGAAAGCTTAGGAGATAAGCTTTCCAATGGATCTAGCTCCACTTCCAAATTCATCTTGAAGCAATGGAAAATCATAGGACAAGATTACGGGACAGAATTACCAGGTGCTGCGTCACCTTCCTTTTGGGCCTATGGCCCATGTATCTTAGGGTTTTGGTGGCCACCGCTGTTTTGGCTGCCCTACACCTCCTGGCCGCCTATATATATGTGGCCACAACCGTTCTTTTATGCTTAGGTTTTGTTGTGTTTGGTAGACCTCGTGTTCGTCCCTCCTCGTGTTTGCGCGTGTCGACTAGACCGCCCGAGCCGAGAAACAGAACCTCAACTTGTCTCTTTGATTTCAATATCATCTTTTCAGATTGCTTCATACTTTGTTCTTGTGGGTTCTCGATTTCTTGCAGGAACAATCGATCGTTTGGATCTTGTATCTGTGTGGATTGGCATTGCGATTGTGAAGCTCCCGACTTGCTGGTTAGAAGCCCTAAATTTGGTGCCATCAACATCCCCAAATCGACGTATCATCATCTCACCGAAAGATCGGGATCCCCATCCCCATCAAGTTGGTATCAGAGCTCAAGGTTGCTCGGTGAGATTTCCCCTCAATTCTGATTTTTTTCACCTAAAGTCCAGAAAAGAACCACAAAAAAAATTAGTAGATTGGTTTTCTATCCGAGCCAATTTGTGCCCTAACTTTTACTACTTGTTCTTGGTTTGTTGAATCGTCGGATGCATAATCGTGTCTTTGCTGGTTTTAGAGTCTAGTTCCTTTAGAGTTTGAGTTACATTCACGTAATTGTCACAGTGTTTTTCGCGTTCATCGTGTCTTCCTTTGTGCCGCTGCCACCATCTACGCCGCCGCTAACAACAAGCGCTGCAGCCCCACCACTTCTAACTCAGCCAAGCCCAAAAGGAAACTCCAAAACCTACTCTAATTCGTTCTCGCGTGCAATTTTGTGATCGCTGCGATAAAACAGTCATAACTTCTGCATACGAACTCGGATTTGGACGTTCTTGGACTTGTTCAAAAGATCACGAAATTTCCTATCAGATCCAGCATTATCTTTGACAATATAGATATTTTCAAATTCGGCCTTTAACAGTGAGAAAAGTTGCAATCTTTGTCAGGCTGCTTTTTGATCCACCGCAAAAAAAGAAGAAGAAGAAATTCTGTGAGCAAAGGAGAACAAAATAAAAAGAGGCCAGTGCAACAAAAGAGCCGCGCTGTGAAAGAAAAAAAAGAAAAGAGAAGAAATTCTGTGAGCAAGGTTTATCATTTTGGTGCTGCATATTGAGGATCCTAGCCTATATTTATCTTGTTTGTTCAAGGACCTTCATCTTTGTTCTGTGACTAAGTCTGTGATTAGGCTCGCGTCTCTATGCGGTCTAGCCTAGGACCAAACATTGTCTTGATTTTTGAATGATTTTTCAGCTTACTTTGGTTCAGTGGTACTAGTTCCTCCTTTGCTACATATTATTGCCTATCCAAGCTCCACCATCTTCTAACCACACAGGTTCCGGAATTTGCAATCGCTTGCCACATCGAGGACTTGTAAGAACTTGGTAGAAGCTTGAGCGTGTGTGAGGCTTGCCAATTCATACCACCTAGTAGTCCATAGGAGCTTTCCTATCTGTGTGAAGTTTCTTTGTTTCTACTAACTATGGCAGGCATTCCAAGCAATCATGGGAGCAACGTTGGCAGTGGGAATGAACGTGAGGATGCTCTCACACCCAAAGAACGGCGTTGGGTCACTCATTTTGAGAGGATGCACAATCAGCATGAGATGTGAACTCGTGACACTCTTGATGCGATTCAGGCGCAATTGGCACCCCTCAATGAGCTTCAAGCACAGCTAGCCCAACTTCTTCAAGGTGCTGCCCTCAACAATGGTGCCGCTGGTCATGCTTTGGGCCAACACGGCGCTCCACCGGTTGTCCCTGTTCCTTCAAACGAGGTAGATCAAGAGGAGAACAACTACGCCGCCGATACCGAGGACGACCACAGGATGAACATGCTGTGACCGAGCTCATCGTCGACTCGTAATAATAGACAAGGTATGGCTAGAAATCAGCATGATCAAAGGGAAGAACGTGATGATTCTATGGCAAAGATGAAATTTACTATGCTTCCTTTTGATGGTACTTATAATCCTGATGCTTATCTAGATTGAGAGTTGGCGGTAGATCAAAAATTTTCTTGCTATGACTTCTCTGAGCGTCGAAGGGTTCATGCTGCCACTAGTGAATTTACTGGTTTTGCATCTATTTGGTGGAAAGAACTTTGTAGAGCCAACCGTGATGTACCTACAACTTGGGATGGGTTGAAGCATGTCATGAGGGCTAGATTTGTTCCTACATACTATGCTCGTGACTTATTGAATAAAATGCAGCGCTTTAATCAAGGTGATAAAACGGTTGAGGAATATTATCAGGAATTGCAAATTGCCATGTTGCGCTGTGGGATAGAAGAGGGTGAAGATGCAAAAATGGCTAGGTTCTTGGGTGGGCTTAACCGAGAGATACAGGACATACTTGATTATAAAGAATACAATTCTATCACTCGTTTGTACCATCTTGCTTTGAAAGCAGAAAAGGAAGTGCAGGGTCGACGATCGGCGACGCAAGGTAACCTTGGAGGCTCTTCCACATCCAAGTCAGTCCAGATCCATACCAAGGCATCATCTTCCGTTCCTATACGTGTACCTACACCCGCTGTTCCAACTACGTCGACGCCATCACGCATTCCGGAGGCAAACAAGTCAGCCAAGAGTGCATCTTCAGTTGCCTCCACCGGTCGCACGCGAGAAACACAATGCTTTCGATGCAAAGGAATGGGGCACGTGATGCGAGACTGCCCTAATCAACGTGCTCTAATAATTAGAGAAAATGGTGAGTACACTAGTGCTAGTGACATTGATGAAAATGAATATGCTCTTGTTGCCACTAACACTGCAGAGCAAGAAGAAGAGATTATCACGTCTGCAGCATCCGAGAAATATCCAGCTCTTGTTGTCACACGAGTATTGCATGTGCAGCCCACACGTGATGATCAAAATCAACGCCATACCATCTTCCAAACAAAGTTTGTAGTCAACGAACGAGCGGTGCATGTTATTGTTGATGGTGGTAGTTGCAACAACCTTGCTAGTGTGGATATGGTCGAGAAGTTTGGCTTGGCCACAAGTCCTCTACAACAACCATACGAGATTGAGTGGCTCAATTCTAATGGTAAGGTTCAAGTAACAAAAACTGTTCAAGTCCCTATTTCTATCGGTTCTTATCATGATCATGTTGTTTGCGATGTTGTACCCATGGATGCTTGTTCTCTTTTGCTGGGTAGACCATGGATATTTGATATAGATGCCACACATCATGGTAGGACCAATCAGTACACTTTCATGTTTAAGGGAAAGAAAATAATTTTGGAACCAATGATTTGAATTACGTAAGGTTGCTGCACAACATACAAAAAGAGAGCACGAAAGTAATAATACTAAAAAGAAGAGTGTAGCCAATGAGCTAAATCAACCTAAAGCAACAAGTGATAAATCTGATCGTAAATTAAAAGGTAGTTTTGTTAGCTACCAATGCTACGATATTTGATGACATCACCAAAAGTTTGCAACCATCTGTTTCTTTGTCTCCTGTTGTCACTAACCTTTTGCAGGAGAATGAGAAGGAGTCGAGGACGACTCCAATTCAAGAAGGGGAGGATGATGAGGACATCCCAACCAAGGATACAACCGCTGGTTCTTCTTCCCCTACGACCACTACTTCGTCCCCGACCGTAGCTGTTTCGGCTGCTATCTCGTCTACGACGCCTGGAGGGCTTAATCCGGAAGCAAGGCCTTTCCACCCACCTTTGCTGGACCAGCACGTCAATGACATCCACCAAGGACAGCCCACGCGCCAAGGAAGGCCCAACATCAAGCTCAATTCGTCTCCGATTCCAGTTCGGCCATCCTGGAGCAGCAGCATTTCAAACGGACGCCACGGCCACATCCGAACTCCGTTTTCGACGTTCAACCACTCGTTTGAAAGGTATCGAGATCACCTTTCCAATGGATCTGGCCCACTTCCAAATTCATCATGAAGCATCGGGAAATCACAGAACAATCTCACGGGAATTCGTCTCCGAGTCCGGTTCGGCCATCCAGGAGCAGCAGTACTTCAAACGGACATAACTTGGACTCCCGGACTCCGTTTTCAGCGTACGACCACCCGTTTGAAAGCTTAGGAGATAAGCTTTCTAATGGATCTAGCTCCACTTCCAAATTCATCCTAAAGCAACAGGAAATCATAGGACAAGATTACGGGACAGAATTACCAGGTGCTGCGTCACCTTCCTTTTGGGCCTATGGCCCATGTATCTTAGGGTTTTGGTGGCCACCGCTATTTTGGCTGCCCTACACCTCCTGGCCGCCTATATATATGTGGCCACCACCGTTCTTTTATGCTTAGATTTTGTTGTGTTTGGTAGACCCCGTATGCGTCCCTCCTCGTGTTTGCGCGTGTCGACTAGACCGCCCGAGCCGAGAAACAGAACCTCAACTTGTCTCTTTGATTTCAATATCATCTTTTCAGATTGCTTCATACTTTGTTCTTGTGGGTTCTCAATTTCTTGCAGGAACAATCGATCGTTTGGATCTTGTATCTGTGTGGATTGGCATTGCGATTGTGAAGCTCCCGACTTGCTGGTTAGAAGCCCTAAATTCGGTGCCATCAACATCCCTAAATTGATGTATCATCATCTCACCGAAAGATCAAGATCCCCGTCCCCATCACCCTTGCCCGGGAGAGTCGGCATGGGGCCCTCGCCCTTGTAGAATTTCTCTAGGCGGTACGCCCAGGTCCTACAATTGCGGAGGTCGTGACCGGCCACTTGGTGGAGCGGGCAGAAGCGGTCGCCCGCAGGGGCGCCCCTTTCGCCGCGATCCTGGCCGTCGCGACCTTGGTCCTCAGGACCCTGATCACCGCGATCTTGGTCGTTGTCGTCTTGGTTACGGCGCCGTGGGTGTGGGCGTCCCCGACCGCCCCCGCGCTGACGAGCCGGCGGGGCACGAGACGGGTGGTGCTCCACGGCCACCACCATGTCCGGTGCGCGCGACTTCTTCTTCTTCTTGGCCTTCGTTTCTACGGAGCCTGAGGGTCTCTTGCTTGAGGGGCCCTCCAGGCCTGGCTGGGGCGGCAGCCTGCCCTCGTCGAGCGCTTTTTTCCATTGCACGGCTTCATCGGCGTTCGCGTAGCGGTCAGCCATACGGAACAGCTCGTTGACCGACTGGTCGGGGTGGATCTCCAGGTCTTGAGTGAAGCGAACGTCACAGACCCCGAACTTGAAGGCCCGGACGACCGCCTCATCCGAGATGCTCGGGATGGAGTTTCTCACCTTAATAAACCTTTGGACGAGTCGCGTAACGTCTCTTTGTCCGTCTGGATCAACCGCTCAAGGTCGCGCTCGTTGCCCGGGCGAGTATAACAGCTCTGGAAAATTGCCCGGAGAGCCTCAGAGAGCTGCCTCCATGAGCGGATTGATCCTTCTTTCTGGTTAAAGAGCCAGGTTCTGGCGGAACCGTCCAGGACTGTGGGGAGGTAATTAGCCATGACCCCCTCGTCCCCGCCGGCCGCCAGGATGGCAGTGGAGTAAATCGAGATAAACTCGTCGGGGTTCTGGGTCCCGTTGAAACGCTCGATGTGGCTGGGCTTAAACTTGCTCGGCCACTTCATGTCGCGGAGGGATGCCGAAAAAGCACGGCACCCAAACGCCGGGCTGTCGTGGCGACCCCTCCGGACATGGCGGTCATGGCGGCCGGGGCCCAGGCGGTCCTTCGCGCACAAGGTGAGGCGAGAGAACACGCCGTCATGTCGGCGAGACGATTGCGGGTTCAAGGTGGAGCATAGGGAACGCTCGTGGGTGGGCGAGGCATGCCCGCGAGGCCGCCCGGGAACTGCTCCGAGCGCCCTCGCGGTGCCGGTGCTGCTTCCCCCGGTCCTCCCGAGCAGGACTCCGGGAGGCACCGGCCGGGGAGCGGTGCTTGAGGTCCCGGGAAACACTCCGGGGCCCCTACGCGCCAGGCAGTCCTGGGAGCCCAATGTCAGCGGTGAGCTTTTCCAGGTTTTCAGCCAGGAGTGCCCCCATGGCCGCCAGGTCTGCTTGGTTGGAGAAGTTCTGGAGGCCGCGTACGACCGTCGCCATGGTGCGGAGGCGCTCGGCGCTCTAGGGGGCGACGGGAGGCGATGCGCACGTACTCGTGGGAGCGGTACTCGCTGAGGTCATCGCGAGCCCGATCTCCAGTCCCGGCGCCCGTCCCCCTGCTACGTTGGTGATGGACAATCGTCGGGTTCCTGCCTGGGGACAGCTCCGTGTGTTCCTCGCCAGCGTTGTGCTGATGGCTGGGAGAAAATACTGGAGTCTGCCGCTCTTCTTGATCGTCTTCTCTTCCCACCATGTAGACGTTGCGGGAGCACCAGGACCATGCAGGCGATACCGAAATGGTGTTGTACGACGCGGTCTACTGGCTGAACTCGAGACGGTCAGGAGCGTCTCGGTCGTCATGGAGTTCACCAGGTTCTTCCTCGCGAGCGAGGGCATTCGGTTGCGAGCGGAGAAAACGCTCTCGCGCCGTAGCCACCGGGGAAAGACTCCCGGTCTCGGTGTGGCCTTCCGGATCAGCCGCACCACCCACGCCATCGCTGGCGTAGTATTCATCGCCGTCCTCCACGTCGTCGAAGACGCAGAGGTCTTGATTGTCTTGTGAATTCGGCATCCCAGGAATTCCTCGCGAAAGGACTCAGTCGATCCCCACGGACGGCGCCAGTTGTCGACGATTCGGGGACCGGTCCCCCGTCGAGCTTACTTGTTGAATGAGGGATCAACCTAGGGCCCCTTTCCCGCGAGGGGTATAGCATCCGAGATCCTACCGAACTACGAGACGGAGTAGTCGAGAGGGTCACAAAGCACAGGGGGTCTTTTTTTTATCTGGTTCGGGCCTCTCGTAGGGGAGATAATAGCCCTACGTCCAGTGACTGCACTGATACGTAAAGGTGTTTACAAGTGTTGTATACAAGAGAGGGAGAAAGTCTAGTGGAGCTAACTTAGCCAGAAGGAACCCTCCATCCTTCGTGCGAGAGGGTATTTATAGGCGATTACATGCGACAAAGCATTTATTACAGGAGGCGATCTCTTGTGTTGGGCGTCGTGAGTCATTATCGCGCCACCCGCCGGGCACCACGCGACGTGGGTACAGCGAGCGTGTAATGCGGGCGCGGACCACGGGCGGCTCCGCAGTAAATGCGAGTCTTCTTCGTGAACCGTGCCCGGCTTTTGGGTGGTCTTCGAGGCACCTTCGGCGGGCTGGGTCGCGGTCGTGGACCCCCGAGCAAACGTGCTCGGGGGAGGAGTGCTTGAAGAAGGTCGGAATGCTCGGGGGATCCCTCGCAGGGACGACACCCGTGCTTGGGGGAGCCCGGCGCTGGCCGGGCTCCGATGGTCAGCTTACGGGCAATGACCAATCCCCGACAGTTACTATCTCAATCATATTCACTATGTTTTTGATTTTTTAAAGATAAAAAATAAAGCTCAATTCCTTTGACAATTTTTTTGTATGATCATATTTCTAATGATGGTATGATAAGTGTTTTAGAGCATGATTAAGCTTGTAAAATTTATAAAAATCTAACATTATCTCTGCCAAAATTTTAAAACATCTTAAAAATTTGGATTTTCAACAAATATTTATAGAAGATGATATTCTAAAGGGTTATTGGGCCAAATCTAGTAAAAAAACCAAAGATTTTTTTATTTTTAATCTACCAAAATTTTAAATCTCGTCCATGTCCAAAATCGGATATCTCACGAATTTTCACAGAAATTTTATTCTATGCCTTGGAGCCCCAGTGCCAGGTGCCCGAAGCCCGACGTGACGAATAACGAGCCAGGCGACCATGCTGGTTTGCCGAGACGGGTAGCGCCATGGCGAAGCATGGTCCAGGTGGCGAAAAAGGACAGCTCGCGGCGGACGGCGAAGAGTACTAGGTACACTCTGATAAGTTTTGTCAGGGTTAACGTGATAAAATAACTTAAAAATAAGATTTAATATAGAAAATTCTTATGAAAAAAATCACAAGAAACAAATTATTATAATAGTTCTAAGATTATATGTACAGGAATATGGCTTATATAGCCAAAAGAGTCTGAGTTGTAGCAAGCTTAGACTAACTATCTATTTGGATAAAACTTAAAATACGGTAAGTTTATATTGAGTTATTTCTAACATGTAACTTTTTTGAAAATCTACTTTTTGACTTTCTAGACTGAAAAACAGCTGTAACTTTTTATAAGAGATTGTTTGACAAACGGCTAATTTTCCTCAGCAATAAGCTATAAAAGTAGACCTTGCTCATCTTTTGGCTTTTACTAGTTATATGTGATTTCTAGCTTATTGCAAAAGCCACTTAAAAACAAAGCTGTTTGAGAGACTAGTTGCTTGCTTTAGATAGGGGCTAACAGTTAAGCAAATGATTTACACTATAGCAATCACTAAATCAGTACAGATGCTGATGCAAGTAACAAGGTCGGGGAAACCCAACCTGAAATAGCGGCAATGCTGTTCACACACAAAAAAAAAGGGGCGATGGAAAATGAATAAAAATAACGGTAATTCAGGCTCTCCTAAGCCCAATCTAGTCAAGTCACCACACTTATGACTCACCAAAACCAGTTTTCTCTACGTGAAAGCGGGAAAAAGAGAAACTTGTCTTCCCCTTCTGCGACGAGCCCGACGGCGGACGGCCTGTCGATCGAGAAAGATTCTTCGTATGGTCTGATGTTAAAACCCCATATCAAGAATGGTAAACCCCTAGAGCCTCTTTGCTTTGCACTCTTTACTGAAATACTTGCTTTTCTTTGCTTTGCTGTGCTGTGCATCTTTTTGCAATGATTCTATCACCATTACAGCTAGGGATGGCAAGAATGGTATTTACTCCATTAGGGTACAAATCTGGTCCAATAAATGGGATCTTTAATGGAAAACCCACCGTCGGGTATGACGGTACGGATGGAGTACCCATTCACCCATGGGTATGATCCCTTTCGCTGATGAGATGAGTGTTATCAAATTCAACTTGTTCATCTTGCATCCATCAAATTTCTTCATTTCTCCAACACGATACAAAAGTACATAATCATCAACCATTAATGAAACATATCATCAAGTTGACATGTTAAAAACCGAAAAACTTGAATTAGCTACACATTAATGCGGTACGGGTTACCGTCGGGTGCTACGGTAATTTGCATACGGTATGGGTATTTTAGCGGTGAATTTTATTAACACGGTACGGTACGGGTGGTGATACCCGACGGGTATATACCCGTTGCCATCCCTAATTACAGCAAAGGGCAAGTTCCCAGGAAGCATTCTGGTGCTTTGAGTCACAAGTCACAAAGGGCAAGCCCCTTTCTTTCCATCGAGTATTCGAGTGTGCTTTGCTCTGCTCTAGTCTCTAGCACCAAGGAAAGAAGAACAAATACAAAAGGAAACATTGCATCCCGAACCAAGCCATACCTTCCTCAACCACAACTACATTCTACGCTCGCATGTTTGATAAAGCATTCCATCTCTGAGAGCACAGGCAAGGAGCAATGGCCGAGTCTGCTCTTACTCCCGTGGTTGGGAACTTGAGCAACCTTGCAGTACAGGAGACAACATTTTTATGTGGAGTCAACCGTGAAGTGGTGTTCTTGAAAGATGAGCTGGAGCGGTTGCAGTGCTTCCTGAAAGATGCTGTCCTTCAAGAGAATGTCATATGGGTCAGGCAGATCAGGGATGCAGCATATGAGGCTGAGAATGTCATCGAAGAAGCGGAGTACATGAAGAGGAGGAACAGGCTGAAGAAGGGCTTCATGGGTTCCATTTCAAGGTATGCTCGCTTACCAAGCGACTTGATTACCCTTCATAAAGTCGGTTGTGAAATTAAACGTATAAGAAGGAAAATCAGTGAGATATTTGAAAGTGCAAACCGTTTGAAAATTGATAATTTGGTTAATACTTCAGCAGAGAATGGTCCTGTTGGGGATGAAATACCACATCAAAATATTGAAGATGATGTTTTCATTGTTGGTTTTGATGATGAATACAAAGAAATAGTGGGGAAGTTAGTTGACCAAGAGAACATGCTTAGTGTTGTCTCTGTAGTTGCCATGGGTGGGGCAGGAAAAACTACACTCGCTAGAAAAGTCTACAGCTCAGCTAAAATCAGAGAACACTTTGACACAGTTGCTTGGGTGACTGTATCTCAAAAGTTCAAGGGCATTGATTTACTGAAGGATGTTATGAAACAAATAACGAGGCCTAGAGATGACTCTAGAGAAATTGATCAGTTGCAGGAGCATGAGGTGGGGAAGAAGATCCATGATTTTCTATTGCAAAAAAGATATTTAGTCGTGCTTGATGATGTGTGGACTATAGATACATGGAACCAAATAAATAGAAGGATTAAAGTCTTTCCAGACGCAAATAACGGTAGCAGGGTACTGCTAACAACACGAAAGGAAAATGTTGCAAAACACATCCAAATGCCAACCTATGTTCATGACCTGAAGTTATTGGATGAAGAGAAAAGTTGGGAACTCTTTTGTAGCAAAGCTTTACCATCATATAAAAGGTCTACGGTATGTAATCTAAATGACTTTGAAGAACTAGGGAGAAAGCTTGCAAAGAAATGTAATGGCTTACCACTTGCACTTTCAGTTCTGGGGGGTTATCTGTCAAAGAATCTAAACAGAGAAGCATGGTTAGATTTGATTTTGAGTTGGACATCAACCGAAAATGGAAAGATGATGCGAGACATATTAGCTCGCAGTTACAATGACTTGCCAAATCATTATTTAAAATCTTGCTTCCTCTATCTTGCTGCTTTCCCTGAGGATTATGTTATATCCATATCGGATCTTATCGAATTATGGATAGCAGAACGCTTCATTCCACATACGCGAGAGCATAAACTGGAAGAAACAGCACGTAAGTATGTTACTGAGCTGGCTCAAAGAAGCTTGGTCCAAGTTGTTGGCAGAAGCAGGACACATGGATGGATTGAAAAAATAAGGATTCATGATATCTTACGTGACTGGTGCATGGATGAAGCAAGACAATATGGTTTTCTTAATATTATCGACAAAACTTTAGGTCAGTCTTCCTCTCCTCTCTTTGTACATAGGTCATTTTTGTTTCAATATATGTCCAAATATTTGCCTTCTTGCTGACATATGGATGCACTAAAAAAATGCAGGCCAAGTTGGTGGATTGTCACCTGATACCATGACATCGTATCGTTATTCATTTCAAAGCTCGTGTGATGATAATATTTTTCAGGCAACACTTAATCTCCGAACTCTAGTTGGCTTTGAACTTTCATCATTCTCCCTGCCTAAGCTTAGATTCTTGAGAGTTCTTCACGTAGAAGGCTCAATCCTAAAGAATTTCTCTAGGGTAATTGGTGAATGCATTCACCTAAGATATCTCAGGTTGATAAGGTGTCAAGGAGTTACTCTCCCTTCTTCAATTGGACAGCTTCTTTACTTGCAAACTATAGATCTGATGGGCACCAAATTGGACTCAATCATACCAAACTCTCTATGGGATATCCCTGCTCTAAGGCATGTTTACCTTGCTAGAGGATTTTCCGCACCAAGGAGTGTCCATCAAAAAGAGCTCCAGACCTTTTATATAGTTGCTGATGATAGTCACTATTTCTGCAGTAATATGGTGACGTTTTTGGACCACATGACTCAACTAACAACCTTCTGCCTGAACGTGAACCCCATCCCTAGTGAGATGATTAAAATATTTGCAAACATGCCTCACCTGGTTGAGATTTCCCTCATTAGATTCGATGTGATCGATAGGCTACCTGAGAGCTTCTTCCCACAAAATCTACGGCAGCTATTACTAGCTGCTAATGTCATTAAACAAGACCCGATGCTAGTCTTAGAGAAGCTTCCCTGTCTTGTGGAGTTGCTGTTGGAAGGGTATGAAGGCCGGACCATGTCCTGCTCTGCCCATGGGTTCCCTCGGCTGCAAGAGTTGCTACTTACTCGGTATTCCACTGAGGAGTGGGGGATAGAGGTTGGGGCAATGCCAAGGCTCTTCCACCTAACACTTATGTGGTTCGACAGGATGAGTAATCTTCCGGAAGGGTTGCTGCACCTTCCGTCCCTCAAGGAGTTGTATCTAATTGATATGGACCTGATTTCTGGAGAAGACAGCACTCTCAAAGAGCTGCAGGGGAAAGGATGCCAGGTTGGTAACAATGTCCCCCTCACCTGCCTTTTGATTTGACTAGTATTTGCGTTCGGAACTTAGCATATCATGCAAATATTTGCTTTACAACGAAATAAGGGCTCGTGTGCTATTTGTTTTTTTTTTCAACCTTAAAAGAAGGAGCAATCTGCTCAATCAACTTTTTGAGCTTAATTCCTTTTATGACTTAACATTGTATTCTCTTGAATGAACTGGAATACTGTTCTCCATAAAACAAGCTATTCAATAACTAGAAGTCATTTTCTTATGTGCTTTTTGCAGGTGATTCATCCGGTTTCTCCAAGACGCATTCATCTTCCCGTGCATTTGTCTTCCTCTCAATTATCTCGATCCCGTGTGTATAAGTAATGGTTTCCGATTATACTCTTGTTTCCTCGAATGTAATAATAAGCATGGGGCACATACGCTGTGCTTCAAGAGTGATGTGATTATTCGGTTAATTTCTGTTATGGATTTATGGCTTGGATTGGGCTTGCATGGTAAGCTGATGACTAACAACCATTGTGTTTCATGGTAAGCACTGACCTGTGATTGCAATCTGAACCTTTTGCATCAAAGCCCTTGTGTGCTCATCATTATGCGCAATGCCAAGCTCTAGACCCATAACGTTAAATAATAAGCATGTTTTAATTTATGTCTTTTCCACACCTCTGTTTACCTGACGGAACATTAATTTCAGAGATTGGCAGATTGCAGGTCGCATCAATTTGAGAGCTCCACGCATGGCATTAGGTGCGATTATTCGGTTAATTTGGTCAAGGTTGGAAAATTTTTGGACCAAGTTACACAACTCGATTTCCATGTTACGAACCAAATTAACCGGAATAAAAATACGAACAGAGCCAAATAAAAATCGGATGGTTCGATTAGTTTGTTCGGCATGTAGTATAAATAATAAACTATTAGGGCTCTGATATCACTTGTTAGGACTCTGATACCACTTGTTATGGATAGATGCACGGCAAATAACTAGAGACAAGATTTGACGTAGAAAAACCCTTACAGGAAAAAACCACGGGAAACAATCCACTATATCGCTTCAAGATTACAAGTACAGGGGGTTGACTTATATAGCCAAAAAGTCCTAGTTGCAGAAGAATTGACTCCTAACAAATTATGGATAGAATCAAAAGATATAATAAATTGAGATATTGAGTTATCTCCAACATAAACTGATCAGCATGGTGTTTTAGTGAAGTTGATACACACTAGCATGTAGGGCTGTAAAAAAAACTCGAGGCTCACGAGTTACTAAATCTCAGCTCACTCTAGACTCAAATCGAGCTCGGTTTGAGCTACAAATGAGCAAACTCGAGCTTGATCCTAAGCTCGCAAACTTCACCGGACTGAGCTCGAATGGCTCACGAGCTTGGTAAATTATTGAATTACTTGTTAAATATTGTTGTATGTTAACTCTTATCAGCCTTACTCGAACCAAGCTTAACTCCAAAAGAATCAACCGCCGTGTACAATGTACTACAGTTAGATGGCTCCAAAGACAAGCACATGGCTGTACAAGTGTATGTGTTACAGAGGACAACATATCCATCATCAGTTAACGTTGGTGATAAGTGTTCAAATCACCGGGATGTCCATTCTTTCTTTCCAACAGTAGAAGTGCACAATCCGGGATATCATTTCGTAATAACAGCATGGTTTGAGTATTTGACTTAGCTCCTGTTCATTGTTCGAGAGTAGATTTATGACCATCCATTGCATTCCGTACACATGATCTGTTCTCGTGTACTTTAAACTGAAAGATTTATGGTAATATATATTGTCTTGTTACTAGTGCTTATCTGATGTGTTTTTCAGCTTGATCATTGTTTCCCTCAAGACCTTTCGCGTCTATCTGAGAATATTATGAGAGGTGATCATACACTACTACACGAATATACATCACAATCAATTATTTTTTATATCACAATTGGTTTTGATGGCGACACAAAGTCATTAGATACAGATGAGATGGTGCTATTACAGTCGGTTTTTTCCCGATTGTGATAAGGGGGTCATCTCTATTGCTTCATCTAAAGAACCGATAAAGATGAGCAGTCATCTCTATCAGTTCCTTATAAGAACCGATAGAGATGACACACCCTCATCTCTATCGGTAAAGAACCGATAGAGATGAGATGTGTAACATCCCAAAAATTCAAAAATAAGAAAAATGAAAATTTTGAATTTAAAAATGGAATTGAATGAAAATTTTAAATTGAAACCAAAATTTTGATTTAAAATAATATCTTTCGCTCATTTTCTTTGTATTTTAATCTTAAGAAAAGTATAAATTGTAATACTAAAAACTTTTCTCCCAAATCAAAAAAACTATAAGAATAAATTTGAAATGTGATGTCTAATTTGAAAGGTTCATTTCCTGATTTTTCTCAAATTATTGGTTTTCTTGAGTTTTTGCTTTGAAAAGAAAATCAATAAAGTGAAATGGTAAAATAATAAAAGTAAAAAGGTAAAAATATAAAATCAACAAAAATCTGCAAAACTTATAACAAAATATCAGAGCACTCCAGAGCCCTAATCATGTCAGTTGAGATATTCTAAACCATTAAAATGTAAGAAAAGACAAATGTAATTATGAGATAAGATATCAATCTTGATCTTGTCAGAATTGTGTAGAAATATTAATGGCTTTTTTTAAGCCAATATTTTTTAAATTCTGACATAAACTTGATATATACCTCTGGTAAAAATATCAGAAATTAAAACTTATATTTAATGCCTTTAAAAATTCAAAAATAGAAAATGAATAAATCTGAAAATAGTAATGTCAGAATTTTCAGAATTAAAATATTGAGGATAAAAACCTGAAAATTTTATAGAAGATGAAAAATACGATTATGAACTCTTAGAAAAATCTACACAAAATATAGACCAAATTTTTTCTTAAATTAAATGAAAAATCTGGCAGCATGCATTGTCAGAATTATTTAAAATTTTTCGTAAAGCATTTTAATCTAAAATTTTTACTAGATAATAATCCTTATCTTACCAGCAACGTATCCTGTGTACACAGGCCCTCCCGTGTACACACCGTGCACACCAACTAAAAAAAGTTATGAAAAATTCTAAAAAAAATTATAGATGTACTTCATAGATTACTCTACCTATGTATGAAGTTTCAAAATCAAATTCATTATATATCAAGAGTTACAAAAAAAGAGAAAATTCTGACAAGTTTTAAGAATTAAAACTTGTCAGAATTTTCTCTTTTTTTGTAACTCTTGATATATAATAAATTTGAATCTACAATTTTCAGAAAATTGTCTTGATAAAAGTTTCAGAAAATTATAAGTCGGTTCTCTAGCTTAATTCAGCCGGTTTTCCTCGGTCTGACTAGAAGTCTGTGGAATTGTTGCACGTGGACCCCACCTGGCAGCACCATCTTCAACCTCAAGCCAGCAGTCCAGCACGCAGCAAGCACAGTCAGCCGTGTAAAAGCTTTCTGTTCTTGGTCTAAGCAAAACAAAAATCAAATGCAGTTTGCACAGCCGAGCACATTCCAGCCGCCTCTCTCCTTCCCTGCCATCTGCCCCACACATCAGCAGCTTCATCTTCTCCAATCTTCTCCCCTCTCCTCTCAGTTTTGCACGTGGATTGGGTTGTCGTTTTGCCACCGCAATTCCTTGCAACCGAGGCCACGACCCAGCTGTGAAGCCCCATGCTCGCACTCATGAAGACCCGAGAAAGAGCACGCGCAGAACAAGAGCTGAGCAGCACCGCCTCTTTGTGATGTCGTGTTCTTCGGTCGGCGTCGCATTTGCGCAGCCCAAGGCCAAGCACACGTCAGCCACTCTGTTCATCCTTCCTCATTCTTCTCCTTTCATCCTTTCTCTCTGTCGCGCAGACATAGCTCTGTTCCCTTGCAGCCTAATTCTTTGTCTCCTTCCCGCCGCAACTCTCAACTCAAGGCCGTCCACATCCTGGCATATCTCTGTGATGAGATTTCCACGATGGTTGAGTCATAGCATGCCCTGGAACACTCGAGGAGCTCCTGCTGCCAAAACGTGCCTGCATTCAAATCCTGTAGTGGCCATCCTCCTAGCTATAAATTGAAACCAAGCACTCCATAAGCGTCTCACCTTGCCCGCCATAGCCTCCTGCACCGATTGCTCACACTGGATCACCAAGCCAATCATCTAGCCCAAATCGCCATTTTGTCCAAAACGCCAGAAAAAGGAAAACAACCCAATCCAGTGCCACCCCACTCAAATTCATTTGACCTGCGTCTACCTCATCGCTCCTAGAACACATCTCTGTCCTCAATTGAAGCCTTCCTTCGTCGGTGAGCCGTCGCCACGGGAGACCTGCGCCACCGCCGCTCGGAACCCTTGCGCGGCCACCTACGGCTACCATAGCTTGAGCCGACACATCCTATGGCTTCCACGAGGTCTCGACGAGTTAGCCTGAAGCAGCTGCCAAAACCACCGTAGGACACCTATGGCAGCCATCTTCCAGCTGTTAGTTCCATTTGCGAAATTTATATTGTGATGAATAATTTGACAACAATTTAATATATGTGTGATGATTTACGTAACAACGATATTTGTTATGAAATAAGGTACTGCGAGTTTGTTTTATTTTTGACAGGAGATGCAGCGCAGGCAACAGAAAGTGCAACTCAGAAACGCGAGATGCACGTTGCAGCACAGGCGGACGTACAGTGCAGGCGCAGCACGTGAGGTCGCAGAGGTGCAGGTGGCACGCGAGATCGCAGGTGCAGAAGGCGTAACCGCGAAGGGCGCGCAGTGCAGCAAGTCAAGATGCGTAGAGATCTATGCAGTTGGGCGACGCAGTGTGACGGCCAACGGGTCGTGCAGGCGAGCTAGTCACGCGAGAGCGGCAGGTCGGCCTTAGCGTGTGTCAGCGTTGTTGGCTAGATAATCTAGTTATGTTCAGAGTCCAGAGTCCGTGTTGTTCTTTATTTGGTTGTTGCAGTCAGTAGTTTTTGAAAGCTCTACAGAGCCCGAGTCTGAGTACTCTGATTAGTTGATTCAGAGTCGGTTTTGCATCCGGATACGTGTAACTTTGTTGGCTGTATAATGAAGAGAAGAAAACAAAGGAGAGACGGGGATAAAGAGGAATCGCAGCAGGAGGCAGCGGAAGAAAAGGAGAACGCGAGGACTTCGGCGCTTCTGTCCTTCGCGAAGCTACAGTATGGCGAAGCTACAGTACCGCGACCAAAGAAGAAGAGGAAGTGCAGGCTTCGGTGGCGCGCAGAAGAAAAGAAAGAAACGCCAGGAAGCGTTGCTACAGTGACTCGGCGCTAGGTGATTGTGCTACAGTGTGAAATAGGATTTTGCTACAGTACAAAACAGAGGAAATAGAGAGAAGAGGGAGCGCTGTCTTGATTGGTTTTTTTGGATAAAGGAAGCTTTTATTAATTTCAAAGGCATTACATCGAGAAGATACAAATCCTTGAAACTTCTTCCGGCCTCTGCTTAGCAAGAAGCACATAACCCAAAAAGAAAACAAAAAAACACAACCCAGAAGAAAAGATAAAAACACACTCTCTAAAAGAAAGCAATCCGCATATTAGACCGCCATCCAGAAGCCTGGGAGAAGAAATCCATGGCCACCTGCATCAATCGTTATGAAGAAACTGTACCAAAATAGGTCGCAATTCCAACCTGCAGAAGCCCATGTCTGTGACCAATGATGCGTGGCCAAAATAACTGCAAAGGAATGGGTTTGATTTCTTTTCAAACACAATATCATTTCGTGTAACCAAAGGGACCAACAGATAGTTGCGCTCCAAGCAACACAATACTTTTGATATCCTTGTCAAAAGAGGCCAGCTAACTCCCAAACATATGAGCTGCACTAGTTGGTCTTACAATACCAAATGCTAGATACAGAAAACCCCAGACCATACGAGCAAAGCGACAATGAAAAAACAGGTGCCTAATTGTCTCCATTTCGTGACAAAAGCAACACTTTGTACTACCTTGCCAATTACGTTTTGCCAAATTGTCCTTAGTCAGCAGAACCCCCCTTCGAAGGTACCAGAGGAACACTTTGATTTTTAAAGGGGCTTTTAACTTCCATAATCTCCTATTTAAATTAGGTACATCACGTCTAATTAGCGCCAAATAATATGACTTCACTGAGAATTGTCGAGATGGACTCTAATTCCAATAAAATTCATCATCATTCTGTGTCAACTGTAAGTTAACGATACGTGAGAGCAAATCAGTCCATGCCGTTAACTTAACACCAATCAATGATCGTCTCCAAACAATGTTCGGTTGATAACCGTTCATAAAAACTTCAGCAATAGTAGTGTATTTCTTGCGTACAATATTATATAGCCCAGGGTATTGATCTTTTAGCGCGCTGCGTCCAAGCCAGATGTCTTCCCAGAAACGTACAAGCGTCCATTATTAATTTCGAAAGTGCCAAACCGAAGGAAATCTCCTTTACCTTCATCAAAGAAGACCAAAAATGCGAGTCTCCTGGTTTCCACTCAACTTGAACTAACGGTTTAGAATGTAGGTACTTATTTCTAAGAAGCTGCTGCCATGTGCCATTAGTTGTTAAAAGCTTAAACAACCATTTACTCAAAAGAGCACTATTCATAACATTAAGATCAAGAATTCCCAACCCCCCTTGTTGTTTAGGTTGACATACAATATCCCATTTTACAAGACAATATTTTCTTTTACACCCATCGCCTTGCCAGAAAAAACGAGATCTAAAATAGTCAATTTTCCTAAGAACCCCTTTAGGTATATCAAAAAAGGACATCATATACATTGGGAGGCTGCTTAGTATTGAATTTATAAGAGTTAGCCGACCTCCAATTGAAAGAAACTTCCCCTTCCAACTGCTGAGGCGCTTCTCAAAACGCTCTTCTACCCTTTTCCAATCTGAATTTCGCAACTTTTTATAATGGATAGGAATTCCTAAATATTGCAAAGGAAAATCCCCTTGTTTACATCCAAACAACTCCATATACTGTTCAAGGGCTCCTTGGGCCTCACCAAAGCATATTACCTCACTTTTATGGAAGTTAATCTTTAGCCTCGAAATTACTTCAAATGCACAAAGTAATAACTTCAAATTACGTGCCTTATCCAAATCATGTTCCATAAATAAAATTGTATCATCCGCATATTGTAAAATCGATAAACCTCCCTCTACTAAATGAGACACTACACCTCCTATTTGTCCCTCTTCCTTAGCTCGACCAATCAAGACTGCCAACATATCTGCAACAATATTAAACAAAAGAGGTGATAACGGATCACCTTGTCGAAGGCCTTTTCTAGTCTGAAAAAATGGACCAACCTCATCATTTACATTAACCTCTACACTTCCCCCCGAAATGAAAGTCTTAATCCAAGAAATCCACCTAGATGAGAAACCTTTCATTCGTAACGCTTGAAATAGAAAAGGCCATTTAACCTTATCATATGCTTTCTCGAAGTCAATTTTGAAGATAACTCCATTCAAATTTTTCTTATGCATCTCATGCACAGTTTCATGAAGTATGACCACCCCTTCTAATATGTTTCGGCCACACATAAAAGCTGACTGAGTTGGTCTCACCACTTTGTCCGCAACCAAATTCAATCTGTTTGTCGCGACCTTAGTAAAAATTTTGAAACTCACATTTAAGAGACAGATTGGTCTGTATTGTTGGATAATATTCGCTTCCTGAACTTTAGGAATAAGAGTGATTATTCCAAAATTCAGACCAAAAAGGGGGATCTCACCCGCATGAAGTTCCTCAAACATATTCAATAAATCCCCTTTGATAGTATCCCAGAAAACCTGATAAAACTCAGCTGGAAAACCATCAGGGCCAAAAGCTTTATTATGTTCCATCTGGAAAACAGCATCTCTAATTTCTTTCTCAGTGAACTGAGCAGTAAGAAGAGTATTTTCCTCCTGAGAAACTTGTGGAATATCATGATTGATTCCCTCATGAAGATCTAATTGACTTTCGCTCGGCTCACCGAATAAGCCTTTATAGAAATCGGTGATATATCTTTTGAGATTAGCCTGTCCCTCTATCTTGCCCCCCTCATGATCCAGCGAATAAATCCTTTTCTTTCTATGTTTGCCATTAGCAATCAATTGAAAATAACGAGTGTTATTATCCCCTAAAAGAACATGCTTCACTTTTGCTCTCTGATAATATCTAATTTCTTCCTCCCTTAGTAACTTTGCCAAGTCCTCCCTAGCCAGACTAAGGCGCTCATTCTCCATCTCGGATAACCCCCTAAACTCCGCAGCAACATCCAACTCATTGATTATTGCCTGAAACTCACATTTCTTATTCTTATAATCCCCATTGCTCTTACGTGCCCACCCCCTGAGATAATTACGCAAAGCCCCCAATTTTCGATTCCAACGCTGGACGGAATTATTCCCTCTAACTGGCTTACTCTAGATTTCCACTACCTTGCCATGGAAATCATCTCTGGTTAACCAACAAAGTTCAAATCTGAACTGTTTAGCAGAACCAACAA
Organism: Guadua angustifolia; assembly: GCA_036346375.1. Lineage (NCBI taxonomy): Eukaryota > Viridiplantae > Streptophyta > Magnoliopsida > Poales > Poaceae > Guadua > Guadua angustifolia. Next base: position 22,171 of record JAYEVE010000193.1, read on the forward strand.
AAACTGGCTCGCCAGTGTCAATCAATAGGGGGGTATGGTCCGAAATACTTCTATCCAACGCTGCATCAAACATGAGGAAATTTGAACTCCCATTCGAAGTCATCGAACCCTATCTAATTTCTCATATGTTGGGTTGGGTAACGAATTTGCCTGTAAACCGACGTCCGTGAAGATCGATCTCTCTCGGATCCGGGCTATCAATAACCGCATTGAATAAAACGCCAGCGATCTTTAAATCTTGAATTATTCTTCTCGAACTATTCCTCATAATATTAAAATCGCCTCGATAAGAGTTGGTAGATGGTTCTGTTGGCAAATTCGCACTAATTCCGCTGTAAACGCCGCTTCTGACCATCTGGCGAGGACCATATACTGCCATTAGAGTCCATTTAAATTTATCTACCTTATTACATAAGTTGAATTTGATGCAATATTCGCCCTCCTCAATCCCAAATAGATGAAAGCATATCATATTCACCCCTAAGATAATCCCCCCTGATCGACCTTTAGGAGGTAGACAATGCCAAGTGAAATCAGCACCCCCAGAGAGCCGTGCAAGCCTCGAACTTGACACGTCTTGTTTTCGGTTTCCATCACAGCAATGAAATCCAACTTGCTATCTCTAGCTACCTCTGAAATGTAACGAAATTTAGCCAAGTCTAATAGACCTCTGCTATTCCAGAATAAACCCTTCATATAATCCCTTTTTTTCCTTTTAATTTTCGATGCCTACGAGACTTACGAGATGAGGCTATTAAATCACAAATTTTCATATCTAGGTCCTCCATCTCTAGGTCTAAGTCTGAAGCATCCTTGGCCAACTGCGCGAATAAATCACTATCCCCCATAGTGATTTCGTCATCAGTGGAATCACAGGAAATACCCTCCCTGCTCACTAATTTAGCAGAGGAACTACCCTTCTTCTTAGCTGATTGAGACAATCTTAGCCTATCAATTTCCATTTTCTTTAATGCTTTGACAGATAGGTTCCCACCAAGATCATTCTTTATCATTCTAAAACCTAAACTATCTAATTTTGCAGCACAAATCTCATCAGACAATGCTACAAAAGATAAGGTATTGGACTCATGAGACATACCATTGCCATAAGGTAATGAAGGTGAAGGCGAATATGATCTCTCCATTGGAGGAACCATCGTCTTGACTTCATTTTCAGCATCCAAATTTAAACCGCAGTTCGGACGATAGCCTTACTCATTACATCACCATCTGTCAAAACAACACCGTCAGCAGATTGGACATTACACCGTAAACTTCGACGAAGCCCATTAATAAAATTGAAATTTGCCAGGCTTGAGTCACAAGAGGTATCAGACAAACGGAACATACCTTCGGATGGCAATTCCACATCCAGAAGCGGCGTCCTTTGTACTGCCCCCACCACTCTACCTCCATTCGGTATGCTGCAACCACTCCCCTGATCACCAGATTCAACATTGGAAAGCAACCCATTCATACCTCCCTCACGCCCAGAGCAGTAAAGATGCTGATTCTTCATATATTCCGGAGACACAAAACCTATCAATTCATCTTTTGCTGACGATATCTCTTGTTCTGTGGACAACTCCTGCGCCAAGAAATGCTGCTCCCCAAATATGGCACCACAATCAGGTAAAGTCTTCAGCTGATCACCATCCAAATGCTCCCGGCTAGCCAAGTCAACCTCATTCAACAGATTCATGAGTGACTTCCGAATTGCCTTTCCTGCCGACCCTGCTTGAGACTCCAACTGGAGTCTGTGACCGTCACTTGCACTGACCGAATCAACCACAGCCACCTGCTGCATTTGCCCAACCATCAGGTCTTGTGTCGGCCAAACCAAATCACCAGAACAATTCACAAGATCATTCATATGCAACTCCAGTAACCCGTCACCCCCTTGATGCTTTTCCACTTGACCAAGCTGCATATTTTTGTCTCCAGAACCGACACCAGGGTAGTCCTGAGACAAATTAACCTCCTGTATTTTCTCCACATGACCTGGCAGATCTGCCCGAATTGCCTTTTCTGCCGACCCTGCTTGAGACTGCAACTGGAGTCTGTGACCGTCACTTGCACTGACCGAATCAACCACAGCTACCTGCTGCATTTGCCCAACCATCAGGTCTTGTGTCGGCCAAACCAAATCACCAGAACAATTCACAAGATCATTCATATGCAACTCCAGTAACCCATCACCCCCTTGAGGCTTTTCCACTTGACCCAGCTGCATATCTTTGTCTCCAGAACCGACACCAGGGAAGTCCTGAGACAAATTGACCTCCTGTGGTTTCTCCACATGACCTGGCAGATCAGCCCCAAACTGTGATGGAATCGACAGACTCCGCACAGGCATTTTGGTTACCAAAATATTAGGCCTAGACATTTCAATTTGTTCATCTGAAAAACTCCTCAATTTCTCAACGCTGCACGACCCCTTCATAGCCGATTCATTAGCCATCTGCATCGGTACTGGACCACCATCCGAAGAATGAGACTTGGAAGCAGAAGAATCAGACCCACTTTTCATCTTCTTTATACTTGGATCCTCTTTTCCCTCGTTATTTGCCCCATCAGCACCTGCTTCCCCATCATCTTTCAGTTCTATTTCATGAGGATCAAGTGGTGGCCTTGCCGACTCAAAAGAACAATCTTCCAGAGAGAACTCAATATCGTACCCAACCTTATGAAAAACCAAATCAGTTTTGAGCGGCAGCTGACCTCTGTCAAGCATACCCACTAATAACCGAATGAGCCCTTTTTTCCTATACGTGTACATATCAACTTCCAATGTAACCCCAATCAATAACCCAAGGGCCCAAAAACCCAGGTAGTGCCATAGTGCCGCCAAGCATGAGGCACCCCTGTAACATGTACCCAAACTTCATCGAGATGATACGCAGGTACCACATCCCCACCAAACTCCCACTCAGAAATAGTTAATGTAACTTGATGATTTTTGAGTTTATATTCTATATCTGACATCCGCTTCAACTCATCCTCCAACGGAAAAGCAACTAGAAAGGCATCCTGATCATGCGGCAGAACCTCCTAATTCCAATCAATCCTAGTAAGCCTAGCAAGCTCCCCCTGAACGGTTGCCGCATCTAATTTTCCGCCAGTGATTGTAACCAATGCAGTTGGAGCCGGATCAGGCGTTTCCAACTTAAAATCAAATTCTGGTATTCTAAAGAAGGTAAGTTCATTCATCGCACACCCAAACATGGAAGCATTAGGTTTCGGCATCTTAAGTATCGGACATTTGACCGGCAAATGCGAATTCAATTTGTTGCATATATAACAGTCTTGGTTTGCTTGACAAGCAAGTTCTAAATGTCCAACCATTTTGCATCTGAAGCAGAAAGGGGGCCGGGGTTTTTTCACCTTGGCAGTATCAGGAGCCTTCGTCTCTTGCGGCAGGCTCTGATCGACACCAACCTCCACCTGCCCCACTGGAACAAATTGTTGACGCATTGATGCCTCATGCCTTCCCCTCCCTCCACTAATGTAACCACGTCCTCTTCCACCAGCCGCACCTCGAACCGCCCCCATCGCACCAGACAATGGAGTGGATCGACCAGCAAACCCCCCACGACCAGCCGGATTGCCTCGCAACAGACCTTGATTCCGTCCCCGCTGGTGAAACGTAGGACGACCTCGATCATGTCTTCCCACTGGCCCGAACCGAGGTGGGCGATTTTGTTGCGTATGTTCCATCACCGGCGGCGGAGGAGAGGCAACAACTTCAGCATAAGACCGCCGCAAGCAAATAGCACTGGATGGCTTAATCTGTATCGGCAAAGGTTTGCCCATGGGCTTCCTATTAGCAGGCCTCCGAAATACCTTACGGGCCCGCCCATAGATTTTGGCCTGATCTACCAGCCACCCGTGATTTTTGCTGTTTTTGAATTTTGAATGTTGTTCTTCCCAGCCGATGCAACCGGCCGGATTTCCCCTGAATTCTGATCAACCATATGCACCAATGGTACTATCTGCTCAGACTCAATCGACAAAGGAAGAGAGATTCTTTTGCATATCAAAGGAGAATCAGGTCTCGTCATCTTCCCCGCCGATGTAGCCAGTCGGTGCAACCCTGAAATCTGACTTTTTTGATATATCCATGATCTGACTTGATGCGTCTACAGATAGCAATTACTAGTTGATTTATTTCTTTATATATCAATCTCATTCAAACGCATGCACTGATTTTATCATGGCTGTCTTCCGTATCTTAGATCAATTTTTCTAGATTGATTATTCTAGTATAATTAGCATTCTATTAATTTTCAAAATTAAAAAAAAACAGAAAAAAAGTAGTTTTAGGGGTTAGTTTGCACCAATTCAACCCCCTCTTGGTGCGCCTCGATCCTACGAAAGTCCACCCTAACAATATTAATATGAGTTTCGTAAAAAGCATAAAGTTATTTTCATTAGTACCCAAGGCATCACGACTAGGTTTAGAATCTCATAGGTCCATTCAAATCAACCGCATTGGAAATTAAAGGGTCTTCATGTACGCATATTAGCTTAGATTACACAAGAGATGTCTCATGCATGCATGCAGGCAGTTCTTTCTCAAATATGCAGAACAGCAAGAGACAAAAGAGAGACGGAAGAGGAAATGTAAGTGTTACAAATCTTGTCCTGGCTAAGATCACAGACACAACACGCTATGCTGCAATCATGGCACTCTAAGGACTTTCTTAGAAAAACACACCATGACATGCTGTTCGCGTCTCCTCTGTTCCCCAATTTAGGTGCTGCAGCAGCCAGTAGGACTGTAGCGACCCCCATTTTTACATAAATGCAAAAATAGAAATCTCATGTGCATACAGTACTAGTCCCTGGATCAGTAGCTAGTACGCACATTTACAGTAATTGATATCACATCCATACCCTTTATTGCAAATAATAAAGGTAGTTTATACAATAAAATCTTACATTTCAGAGTAATGCAACGGAAAGAATCAAAAGTCTTGTAGTGTGCCCATCCAATCCCTCAGGCAACTGACAAGGCATAATCCCTAGAAAAACTCGTTAGCATTCCCGAATCCTGCGTCAAATAAGTTTCATCGAGCTATTCTGATTCTTCACCTAAAAACCACGAATAAGCAAGGGTGAGTACTTGCGTACTCAGCAAGACTTTTTCAAATCCTATAATATATGCAGGCCATTTCAAAGGAAAGGCTTCTACGTTTAATTTGCATAAAGCCAATTTAAATTGTAAAACAAGTAATAATTGCAAAACGGAATTTATAAAAACAAGTTGACTGATACGAAAGTAATAAGCAAGTAAAGTATAAGTAATAACTCACAGTCCTCCACGACGTGAGCATCGAGTCGTCCATTGCCATCACATGGCTCAAATTTGAGACAAATACTTTCCAACAAATATATCCAACCCAATCCATGTTGAAAATACCAAAACTACTAACTATGTGATCACTTTACCAAGTGCCCATGACTGCGGGCGCGGCTAATCGATTAGTTTTTACTCTGCAGAGTTGTACAGCTTTACCCACAAGATATGACTTAACTCTTTGTGCAATCGATATTAGCACACTTCCTTTGGTGTGCCGCAGAGAGTCATGACATAACCGTTACATTACTTAACCCTAACTTGCACCAGCACGGGACGAAAACCCACAGTATGGCAGAAGAACTCAGAGCATAGAAATGATAGAACTTCCCCACAGAGTGGCGTACACCGTTGTATCGGTAAACGTTTGATCCATGATCACCTCAGTGTGGACGTCCCTTCGAGCAATCCATTAAGAAACAGCTCGTACTACTCCAGCCTTCCAATGTGCAAAGCTAGTTTTAAGTAACTTAATAGGTTAAGGCTGTCCCATACCAGCACTTGTGGTTGTACGGTTATCTTGGCCTGAAAACAACCTATAGTTCAGTCCTTAATCCGACACGGGCAATAGTCTCCCCCTACACTACGTGCAAATCCATGCACCTCAGGCTATTGCCAATAATTGCCCGCATCAAAATAATAGTTTTATTTTCATTTTTAACCAAAATACCAATAACCATCATCATGTCTCAATATTTCCAAGTTTCATTGATCAAATTTTCCAATTGATTTATCTCAAGTCTAAAGCATGGCTAAGCATGATTATTAATCATCGCATATGCCCAAATTGACATCATATATTGTCTAACCATAATTCTAGGGTTATCAAGGTTCACATGTCAATACTAAGGGAATTTCATAAGACAACAGGTAAATCTACCAGTACCCACAAAGTAGCAGCATTTAATGAATATACGCATGCAATAAAAACATTTATAAAACTAGGATCAACATGGTCAAAGGGGGTGCTTGCCTTGCTTATTTGCTGTTTATGACGACGTTGAGGTTGTAGTCGACGATGGAAGGTAATTACGTCGGATTCTACGCGTTGTCCGATAATAAAACATAGCAACATAGCAAATAATAAATTTCAATAAGGACAAAAAGAAATCAGATGAAAATGCAAATATAAATAAATCATAGAAAGCAGGCATGATTTAAAGTTGGGTTCTTATTTATAACGGTGTTATGCTAGGGTTTATTTGCACTTTTAAAATTCAAATATAACATCAACTGAGTTCGAATATTAAATATTTTTGCACAAATGAGTTTATTATGGATTCAGGAGCATGTATAAATTATTTTATCATTTTAGG
>JAYEVE010001519.1:0-11918 GCA_036346375.1 Guadua angustifolia
TAAGCCTACAAAGAGATAGGATCCAATTATATTTTAACAACTAGGACTAAGAGTTATGCTATATCTCAATATCTTCCACTGTACTAGCATGGTCCATATCATGTTTGTGTCTCCATGCTTGATTTACGTTGCAATCTCACTTGACGGTAGCAAGGAAGGTAACCTAGCACCATCGGTCTGGTGCATCTCTATTTGGTGATGGCGAGAGAGAGGAGGGGGTCATGGTAAGAATATATTTTTTTGTTTAAAAGTTAATTGTTTTGTTGTGAGATTGCTTTTTCCTAGTTTTTGTTAGATGTTTCTTAGGGAGGTGAAAGTGTAGATTTGAAATAGAGATAGTAGTTTTTAATAGTGTTAAAAGGATTTAGGCCCTATTTGTTTTGGTTTTTTGGTTGGCTTAAAAGCAAAAAAAACCAAAGCCGAAACAAACAGGTGACCTTTCAGCTAAATTTTTGGAAAAACCAAAATCTTCATATAACTAAAAGCCATAAGCCAATTGTGGAGTACATGAACCCCGGGTATCTGCATGGCGGGCCGCGAGGACCACCCAAAAGGGAATGGGCCGAGCCGACTGCATGGAGACGGGCACAACCCGAACTACCACCGCCGTGCGCAACAAGGAAATCCTGAAGATAGTAACCAAATCCTTAGTAGGAAATATACGATTGTAATCCTGATTGTTAAAAGATTCGGCGGGAGAGGATAGAGATAGAATCTCCATCTTGTAACCGATTAGAAATCTTCCTTGTAACCGCACCCCTCTACTATATAAGAGGCGGTCGTCACATTCATGATCGAGATCATCGTGATAAGATAGATCAACATAATCCCGGAAGCCTGAGGTAAGTATTACCTCTTCCGTGAGAGTCTAAACATGTATAAATCCCTATCTTGTGTTACCACCAAGTTTGGATCCAGCGCTTAGCCCCATAATCATTATTGTCGATAGCAAACATTGACACCAATGAAGAGGTTTTTTTTTTGGCTTTTACGGGTTGGAATAGCTATTTGCCACTAAACTTCATGAAGATTACCCACCAATGCCATTCATATATAAAGAAAAATTCCAGACCTCTCCAACCTGCCATCTGCGAGCGCCGCCGTCCTCCCCGTCTCGCCTTCCTTTCCCGTGACCTTCCGCATCCCATCTCCCCGCGACTCCCTCTTGCCATCTGCGAGCGCCATCTGCATAAGAAACAAATTAGGATTGACAGCATGAAATAGTTTTGACCTAAATCCCTAATCTGCATTAGAAACAAAGGGAAGTTTGATACTCTGACGTCAGAAGTGCCCATGTCCACAGCAAGGCGCAAGTTCAGTACAGTGTCAATCTCATATTGGATGGGATCCTATAATCGGTTCCTATAACCGGAATCGAGCAAAAAATGATCCTGCAAAGGAAGTAGTTGCTAAAAATACTGGTGAGAAAACCAAGAAGCAGGCCAAAGGGGCAGCCAAAAAGATTGCAATGGAGGTACTGAGGCTTTGCCGGTTGGTTCTTGAATTCCTAACATAAATATCACCCATCTGTGCAAAAGTACGGACTTGCTAATGGCAAATTTATTTTTCAGTTGACGTGGTGGAGGAGATTACGCATGAAGATAAGGAGAACATGGTAAGAATGTATACTGTGCAACAGCAAGATCATTGATACATTACATATGTACCAGGTTATTATTTCGCCCTTGCTAATCGAAGCATTTACGCTTGTAGGGCGATACTGAAATGCCAATAGACGCTGGCGTAGCCCAAGAAGTCTAGAACAGCCGGACCGACTTCAAATTCAAGCTTTTTATTGCTGAATATCAAGTATGAGTGTGTGGTGCTTGTTTCCTTTTCCTATTGTTGATATGTTAATGGAGGTTGTCTTTCTATTTGTCAAACAGTAAAGAGGTCTTTAAGAGTGTATTATAGTTTGTTGGGTGGTTGATTGCTTGTAGTTCCTTGTTAAGTTTGCAACTCTGCATGTATGAGTCTTTCGTCTGAATATATGGTGTGTTGCACCAAATATTGTGCATGTTACGTGCGCTCATCATGTTGTATAAAAGGTAGCCTATGATCAGTACAAAGTTACTTGTCAAATTAAATTAATGAATTTAACAATTTTTGCCGGTTCTTGAAGAAACCATGGTACAATACGTACTCTAAATACAACAAATGAGTTAGGCAAAAATACGAGAACACAGGTTATTTGCCTAACCAAATTACAAAACATTACTACCTTTTTCATGTAAACACAAAATTTCAGATAGCCTAAAGCTTTCTAATAAAAAGCTATACCATCCAACTCATCAGAAAATCAGATACCAAACAACCAGTCTTGACTTAAAAGCACACAGCTTATAAGCCCATTAAACAAAAAAACTAACTTTTAAGTCATAAGCCATAAAGCTTAAGTAGAAACAAACAAGACCTTAACTCCATACGTAGAAATTCCCATCATCAACGTCGCAGAGGAAGGTACGGGCGGCGGATATGGAGCCACCGCGTAGGAATAGTTTTCGGTGGGTTGGTACTTGGTAGCCGGGGTTGCGGACGTAGGGTGGCGGCGGGAGCGGGCCGCAGTGCCATACTGTAGGAGGACGGCTTGGGCTTGCGGTGAAGCGAAGGCCTCGGCCTTTGGAGGAGTTGAAATTGCTGCTCCGGTTGGGGGATCCGACACAGGAGCTGTGAGACTCCAACTACAAGATGTTCGGATCACAACAGGGATGTTTGGTATTACTTCTATGTGTAGCTACAAGTATCACCGCCGCCCCAAGTATCGCCGCCTGAAGGAAAAACACACCGCTCGCCAGGAGACGGTTCTGCCTATAGTTCACCCCCTGCCCAGCAGAAAGTTCCCTCTGTCTCTTATATACTTCCGTGACTTACAAGCACCCAGAACATAAGACAAAAGTCCTATACGAAGTAACACAGATAGTCTTTCTAGTTGTTAACCCAGTCTGGTCCAAGTAGACGTTGGTTGGGCTTTTGTGTTCGCGCCATCTTCTTGAGTTGGGCCGTCTTGCTTTGGCTTCTTCGAGATGGTTCTGTTTCAGCATCGTCGCGCCTTCTTGTTTGAAGCGACTTCGACTTGTCCGCCTGACCGTGGTGCTGACATCCGCTCTCCCTGGATTGCCAGCTTGACCCCAAGCTGGTGCGTTGGGAAACTGGTTCTTCAGAGCTTGTTCGTTCTCCCAAGTCGCCAAGGATGCCGGGCATGCAGACCATTGCACAAGCACTTGAGGAGTTACTTTGCCAGCGCGACGACATAAACGTCGATCCAAAATGTGTGCAGGGAATCTCAAATGATGATCAGAGTCAGGTAATTGGTCACTGACCTGGCGTGGAACTCCTTTAGCCGGCTTCAAGAGAGAAACATGGAAAACCGGGTGGACAGAACTCGTTGCTGGGAGCTGCAGCTCGTAGGCCACCTCATTGATCTTGCGGACAATAGCATAAGGGCGAAATACGAACGCCAATTTGTAGTTTGCTCGTGAGGCCACAGATGTTTGAACATAAGGTTGTATTTTAACATAAACCATGTCTCCAACACTAAAGGTGCGTTCAGAGCGACGTTTATCGGCATGATGCTTCATCCGTTGCTGTGCGCGGTGAAGATGAAGGCGCACCAGTTCATTCATGTGTTTCCGCTGATTGATCCAGTCCTGCAACTCGGGAACAGTGCACACATCAGTAGTGTTGAGACCAAAATGGCTAGGAGAATGACCGTACAACACCTCAAATGGGGATGCTTGCAAGGTGAGTGGTAACTAGTGTTATACCAAAACTCAGCTAGATACAACCACTTAATCCAGTGCTTGGGGCAAGCATGCACAAAGCATCGAAGATAACCCTCCAAACACTGATTGACTCGCTCTGTTTGTCCATCCGACTGTGGATGATATGCACTGCTCATATTGAGGGTTGTGCCTGACAGTTTAAAAAGTTCTTGCCATAAAGTACTAGTAAAGATCTTGTCTCTGTCGGACACAAGAGCTCTTGGCATTCCATGTACGATACCGTGTGTGTGTATGCTATAGCATGGCCCGAAAGCGATAGAAGGGATGAGCTAACGGAACAAAATGAGCAAACTTAGAGAACTTGTCAACCACCACCAAAATGCAATTGTAAGAGTTGACTCTAGGTAAAGCCTCAATAAAATCCAGTGTTACCGTTTGCCAGGCATGATCCGGGATAGCAAGAGGTAACAAAAGGCCCGGATACTTAACGCGATCCGGTTTGGCCTGTTGACAGATAGAGCAGCTGGTAACAAAAGAATGGAGCATTTTTTTCATACCTGACCACGCAAAGAGATTCTTGATGCGGCGGTAAGTCACCGGGAATCCGGAATGACCTCCTACCGCACTGTCATGAAGAGCCTTCATCAGTTTGGATTGCAATTCCGGGTTATTGCCAATCCATATACGGTTTTTGAATCGAATAACACCTTCTGTGAGAGTAAAATGTGGCACATCTCGTCCAAGGACCAGAGCAGTGAGTAGTTTGTGAGTCTCAGGATCGTTTTGGTAGCCTTGTACCACTTCATCAAGCCATTTCGGTTTGCTAAGTGAGATGGCAGCAACTGCTAAACAATCTTCTCGGGCTTCTTGATGCAAATTAGACCGTCGGGAAAGAGCATCTGCGACTCTGTTATCCTGTCCTTTCTTATACTGAATAGAGAATTGAAGTCCCAGCAATTTTGTGAGCGCCTTTTGCTGAAGCGGAGTGGTAGCTCTTTGGTCCAGGAGATGAGTCAAGCTCTGGTGGTCAGTTTTGATAATAAATGGTGCATGTTGTAAATAAGGCGCCATTGATCAACTGCAAACAATATTGCGAGGAACTCCTTCTCATAAGTGGAGAGCCCTTGGTTCTTTGGTCCCAAGGCTTTGCTGATGAAGGCTATTGGGTGTTGATTTTGTTGCAGAACAGCCCCAATGCCCTTTTCACTTGCATCCGACTCAATAACAAATTGCTGCGAAAAATCTGGAAGCGCTAATACTGGAGCTGATGCTAAAGCCTCTTTAAGTGCCAAAAATGACTGATGTGTCTCATTTGTCCAAACGAACTGCTGCCCCTTCTTAAGAAGTTGAGTTAAGGGTTTACTGATAAGCCCGAAACCTTGCACAAAACGCCGGTAATAGCCCGCCATGCCCAAGAAACTCCGAACATCCTTCACACAAGTGGGGACCGGCCATTTTTGAATGACTTGCACCTTGGACGGATCTGTAGCTACACCTCCCGCCCTGATTATGTGACCAAGGAACTCCAACTGATGTTGTGCAAACGAACACTTGGACCTCTTGAGATGTAACTGATGCTTGGTCAGAGTAGACAGAAGACTTGGCGCAAATGATCAATGTGAGCATCCAAAGTAGGACTGTATACCAATACATCATCGATGAAGACAACCACACACTTACGTAATAATGGTGCTAGCACAAAATTCATAAACTCTGAAATGTGGTGGGAGCGCCAGTAAGCCCGAAAGACATAACTTTGTATTCAAAATGTCCATTATGCGTCTGAAAAGCCGTTTTATACTCATCACCCTCTTTAATTCTAATTTGATGATAACCGAATCGGTGATCCAACTTGGAGAACACCGTTGCACCAGTCAACTCGTCTAACAGTTCATCTAAAATAGGCATGGGATACTTGTTTTTTCACCGTGTGTGCGTTGAGCCTTCGATAGTCCACACACAACCGCCATTCGCCGTCCTTCTTCACAAGTAAAGCAGGAGACGCAAAGGGGCTGGAGCTATATTGGATAACCCCCGTAGAAAGCATTTCTTGAACTTGCTTTTCAATTTCATTCTTCTGTTGCGGGGTATACCGGTATGGTCGCAAACGGAATGGCTGTGCTCCGGGTAAGAGAGGAATGGAGTGATCGACCGCTCGGCGAGGAGGTACTCCCGTAGGTACTTGAAACAGGTGAGCAAACTCGTCCAGCAATTTGAGGATGCATGGAGGTTGGGCAGAAGAAGGCAACTGCCGATGATCATCTGTGACCATACAGATTTCCAGAACTTGCTCTATGGCCGCTAACTTAACAAGAGCACTGAGCTGAGTTCCTTGAATAGCAAGGCAACGACTGACAGTCGGAAGAACTCCTTGTAACTGAACTGTGTTGTTTTTATAGACAAAGGAGATTGACTTTTGAGTCCAATGAATCTCCATGGGACTATGTTGTTCCAGCCAATCCATCCCCAAAATTATATCATATCCGCTCAGGGGTAAGACCTTCAGATCGATAACAAATGTATTACCCTGGCACATCCATTGGCACTGTGGGATAAGGAAATTGCACTCCAAAATGCCACCGTCTGCTACTCTTACTCGGACTGGTTGAGGTAGTTGTTGAATTCCAGGCATAAGAGGTAATAAGTGACTTCCAATAAAACTTCCAGAACTGCCCGAATCCACCAGCATCAAGACTTCTTGACAATGAACAGATCCTTTCAGCCGAATGGTTTTACCACCCTCTGATCCTGATACCGCTTCACAGGAAATACCAAACACATGTTCTGATGAGGATTCTGGTAATGGAGGCGCTTGAATAGAAGACTCAACTTCAGGCCTGAATTCCTCCTCGGCATCCTGGGCTATTTCCCACATTTCCTCAACCAGGTGCAGTGGAACAGTTGCCGAACATTTGTGACTATGTCCCCAACGTTCTCCACATTTATAGCACAGACCCTTAGCTTTTCGGTATGCCATCAGGGCCAACATCCTGTCATCTGAAGATCGTGGACGCTGCATTGGAGTAAACTTCTTGTCTTCAGGTACTGTGGATATTGCCGGTTTCGTTGTTGGTGGTTGAGGCAGGGGCATTGCCAGGGGTCGAGTGAAGGGTCGACCTGTCATGGTGGCCTCCGTGCGACGTCCATCCCGTCTGGAATGGTTCGTCAGGACATCCTCCTGCAAAAGGGCAAGGGCACTAGCAGTATCGAGGTCTTGAGGCCGATGAATAACCACTACAGAACGTATGTCATCTTTGAGGCCATCAATAAAGCGAGCAGTAAGAAATTCGGTATGAAGGGTATTGTCATAAGCCAGTAACTGATGTACTAATGCATCAAATTGGTCAATGTATTGATCCTTACCGCTAGTTTGGTGTATGTGGAAGAACTTTCGCACAAGGAGCTATGTTGGTCTCTACCAAACCGATTAGACAAAGCTAACCCCAATTCCTCCCAATTCATAGCAAAAACCTTATGGTCCATCGATTGTAACCAAAAGGTGGCCGGACCTTCGAAACTCATGGTAGCCAACCGAACCCACATCTCCTCAGGTACCGAATAAAAAGTGAAAAAGTTTTCGCATCGCCTCTTCCACAATTTTGGGTCCGATCCATCAAAAGCAGGCAAGTTAATGTGTGGCAGATTTGCTCCCAAATTCTGAGCCATTGACGCAAAGGAGGGCGTAGACATTGAACTTGATTGAAATTGTAGACGGGAAGCAGGAGTCTGAATTTGGTTACCTGTGACCGGAGGAGGCCCCAGGGCGTCTCCGGCCCTAGCGCCTACACTCCGGTGGGGATGACTCTCGCGGTGGCCGTTTGGCCCGGACGTCATCACGGTCGGCGAATCTTCCAGGAAGGCGGAAGAAGACGTCCCGTTTTCCCCTTTGGTGTTGGCCGGACCAAAAGGAAATTGCGCCAGGACTCGACCGAGTTGCTGCTTCAGATCGGAAACGGAAGAATGCAATTCAGATACCCGATCCTCCACCTTCGGCTTCCAGGTCTCCAAGTTTGCATGGTCTTCAGCCAATTTTCGCACCGAATCATCGACGCGACGGATATACGACTGCACATCCGCTACCATCGAACGGGTCTCCTCCTCCTTCTTGCTATTCTCCTCCAGTTTGGCCAGTATCGTAGCGAGCGGATCGTCAACCCGAGGCGGCGCCATGGCCCCAGCCTTCGCTTGCAGTCGGGTAAAATGAGGATGGTCCGACGCCAGATTGTGATGAGGCCTGGCTCTGATACCAGATGTGAGACTCCAACTACAAGATGTTCGGATCACAACAGGGATGTTTGGTATTACTTCTATGTGTAGCTACAAGTATCTTGCCGCCCAATATATCGCCCTTTGAAGGAAAAACACACCGCTTCGCCAGAGAGTCGCTTCTTATAGTTCACCCCTTGAACAGAAGTTCTCTGTCTCTTATATACTTCATGACTTACAAGCACCTGAACATAAGACAAAAGTCCTATCTGATAACACAGATAGTCTTTCTAGTTGTTAACCCATTCTGGTCCAAGTAGACGTGGGTTGGGCTTTTGCGTTCGCGCCATCTCTTGAGTTGGGCCGTCTTGCTTTGGTCATTGAGATGGTTCATTTTTCCGCCTCGTCGCCTTCTTGTTTGAAGCGGCTTCTGACTTGTCCGCCCGGCGCAGTATTGTGAGCCTTGGTCGTTGACGTCGGTCGGGGGCGAGGGAGATAGTTACGGCGTGCTGCTCGTGGGCGTCGTGTGTCGTGGAGGAAGGTCTCCGAGAGGGATGGCGTCGGTTGGAACTTGGTGCTCTTCGGCGGCGGCCGGATGCTTTCCATCATCTATAACGCCCGCCGCCTTTGTTTATCCTTCTTGGTCGTCGAATCACCTTGAGTTGCATGTCGCGTTCTTGTCGACCCCAGAAGAATTGGTGGCCATCGATGCGGCGCGCGATAATAGATGCGGCTGTGCGGACAGACTCGAAGCCGCCACCATGGATGTATACCAATACATCATCGATGAAGACAACCACACACTTACGTAATAATGGTGCTAGCACAAAATTCATAAACTCGAAATGTGGTGGGGCGCCGATGAAGCCGAAAGACATAACTTTGTATTCAAAATGTCCATTATCGTCGAAAAGCCGTTTTATACTCATCACCCTCTTTAATTCTAATTTGATGATAACCGAATCGGTGATCCAACTTGGAGAACACCGTTGCACCGATCAACTCGTCTAACAGTTCATCTAAAATAGGCATGGGATACTTGTTTTTCACCGTGTGTGCGTTGAGCCTTCGATAGTCCACACACAACGCCATTCGCCGTCCTTCTTCACAAGTAAAGCGAGAGGCAAAGAAATTTGGAGCTATATTGGATAACCCGTAAAGCATTTCTTGAACTTGCTTTTCAATTTCATTCTTCTGCTGCGGAGTATCTGGTATGGGCCATAAGCGGAATGGTTGCACTCCGGGTAAGAGAGGAATGGAATGATCGACGCTTCGGCGAGGTACTCCGTAGGCACTTAAAGCATGAGCAAACTCGTCCAGCAATTTGAGGATGCATGGAGGTTGGGCAGAAGAAGGCAACTGCCGATGATCATCTGTGACCATACAGATTTCCAGAACTTGCTCTATGGCCGCTAACTTAACAACGAGCATGAGTTCCTTGAATAGCAAGGCAACGGCGATCGGAAGAACTCCTTATGCTGAAGCTGTTGTTTTTATAGACAAAGGAGATTGACTTTTGAGTCAATGAATCTCCATGGGACTATGTTGTTCGACCAATCCATCCCCAAAATTATATCATATCCGCTCGGGTAAGACCTTGGATCGATAACAAATGTATTACCGC
Source organism: Guadua angustifolia (assembly GCA_036346375.1). Classification (NCBI taxonomy): domain Eukaryota; kingdom Viridiplantae; phylum Streptophyta; class Magnoliopsida; order Poales; family Poaceae; genus Guadua; species Guadua angustifolia. The sequence continues at coordinate 9,553 of JAYEVE010001519.1, forward strand.
ACATCCATTGGCCTTGTGGGATAAGGAAATTGCACTCCAAAATGCCACGTCGCTACTCTTACTCGGATGGTTGAGGTAGTTGTTGAATTCGGGCATAAGAGGTAATAAGTGACTTCAATAAAACTTCGAACGCGAATCCACGCATCAAGACTTCTTGACAATGACAGATCCTTTCGGTAGAATGGTTTTACCACCCTCGATCCGATACGCTTCACGAAATACCAAACACATGTTACGATGAGGATTACGGTAATGGGCGCTTGAATAGAAGACTCAACGGGCTGAATTCCTCCTCGGCATCTGGGCTATTTCCACATTTCCTCAACAGTGCGATGGAGCAGTTGCCGAACATTTGTGACTATGTCCCCAACGTTCTCCGCATTTATAGCACAGGCCCTTGGCCTTGCGGTATGCCATCAGGGCCGACATCCTGTCGTCTGAAGATCGTGGGCGTTGCATTGGAATAAACTTTTTGTCTTCAGTTACTGTGGATATTGCTGGTTTCGTTGTTGGTGGTTGAGGGGGGCATTGCGGTCGAGTGAAGGTCGACTGTCATGGTGGCCTCCGTCGGCGTCCATCCGTCTGGAATGGTTCGTCGGACATCCTCTCCAAAAGGGCAAGGGCACTAGCGATGTCGAGGTCTTGAGGCCGATGAATAACCACTACAGAACGTATGTCATCTTTGAGGCCATCAATAAAGCGAGCAGTAAGAAATTCGGTATGAAGGGTATTGTCATAAGCCAGTAACTGATGTACTAATGCATCAAATTGGTCAATGTATTCAGTCACGCTGCTAGTTTGGTGTATGTGGAAGAACTTTCGCACCAAGGAGCTATGTTGGTCTCTACCAAACCGATTAGACAAAGCTAACCCCAATTCCTCCCAATTCATAGCAAAAATCTTATGGTCCATCGATTGTAACCAAAATGTAGCCGGACCTTCAAAACTCATGGTAGCCAACCGAACCCACATCTCCTCAGGCACAGAATAAAAAGTAAAAAAGTTTTCGCATCGTTTCTTCCACAATTTTGGGTCCGATCCATCAAAAGCGAGCAAGTTAATGTGTGGCGATTTGCTCCCAAATTCGAGCCATTGGCGCAAAGGAGGCGTAGACATTGAACTTGATTGAAATTGTAGCGGAAGCGAGTCGAATTTGGTTACGTGCCGGAGGAGGCCCAGGCGTCTCGGCCCTAAGCGCCTACACTCGGTGGGGATGACTCTCGCGGTGGCCGTTTGGCGGGCGTCATCACGGTCGGCGAATCTTCGAGAAGGCGGAAGAAGCGTCCGTTTTCCCCTTTGGTGTTGGCGGACCAAAAAGTGCGCCGAGACTCGCGAGTTCTTGCCAGATCGGAAGCGGAAGAATGCAATTAGATGCGATCCTCCACCTTCGCTTCGAGTCTCCAAGTTTGCATGGTCTTGACCAATTTTCGCCGAATCATCGCGCGACGGATATCTGTTGCACATCCGCTACCATCGAACGAGTCTCCTCCTCTTTCTTGCTATTCTCCTCCAGTTTGGCTAGTATCGTAGCGAGCGGATCGTCAACCCGGGCGCCATGGCCGACCGCTTGCGATCGGGTAAAATGAGGATGGTCCGACGCCGATTGTGATGAGGCTGGCTCGATACGATGTGAGACTCCAACTACAAGATGTTCGGATCTACTGAGGATGTTTGGTATTACTTCTATGTGTAGCTACAATATCGCCGCCGCCCAAGTATCGCCCTTTGAAGGAAAAACACACGCTTCGCCGAGGCAGTTACGCCTATAGTTCACCCCCTGCCCAGCAGAAAGTTCCCTCTGTCTCTTATATACTTCCGACTTACAAGCACCCAGAACATAAGACAAAAGTCCTATACGAAGTAACACAGATAGTCTTTCTAGTTGTTAACCCAGTCTGGTCCAAGTAGACGTTGGTTGGGCTTTTGTGTTCGCGCCATCTTGCGAGTTGGGCCGTCTTGCTTTGGCTGTTGAGATGGTTCTGTTTTCCGCTCGTGCGCCTTCTTGTTTGAAGCAGCTTCCTGACTTGTCCGCCCCGACGAGCTGTTGACAGAGCCTTGGTCGTTGACGTCGGTCGGGGACGTAGAGGGAGATGGTTACGATGCAGTGCTCGTGGGCGTCGTGTCGTGGAGGAAGGTCTCCGAGAGGGGGATGGCGTCGGTTGGAACTTGGTGCTCGGCGAGGCGGCGGATGCTCTCCATCATCTATAAGCGCCGCCACCCTGTTTATCCTTCTTGGTCGTCGAATCACCTTGAGTGCATGTCTTGTTCTTGACGTCCGTAGAAGAATTGGTGGCCATCGATCTGGCTGGCGATAATAGATCTGTTGTGGCGGACAGACTTCGAAGCCGCACCATGAGGTTTAGTTC
>JAYEVE010001666.1:0-13639 GCA_036346375.1 Guadua angustifolia
GCGAAACCTCGACTCAGTCCGGCGGCTGAGATCTTGTCGGCAATGACCATGGCCGCGTCGCTTGTCACCTCGGCATAAGCGTACTCCGGCGGCCTTCGTCGCGTCGATGTGCTTCGGTTCAAGCCAGCGCTGATCGGTAACCGGCGGAACCAAGAACCTGACGAGTTCTGTCCATCTATTCGACCGCTATCTGGCGGTACGGAGAACGAGCTTCGTAATGGCAAACTACCTCCGTACATTACGGGCCGGGGCGCTAGAGACTGCTCTTTAATCGAAGCTTGGCTCCTTCAGGTCGTGGCGCGGATCAGGCGCCCCCGCTCCAACTTCGAGTTATTCTGGCGGCGGGGAGAAGACACAGATCGTGTCATCGGGGAAAACGAGCCATCTGCGCGACTTTGTGCGGCGATTCATCCGCACGGAACACGATCGAGCATTTCGATGAGGCCGTCATCAAGGCCTTCAAGTTCGGAGTCCGTGATCGACGTCGCACCGAAGACAGAGATCACCTCGAGGCTCGGCGTCAACAAACTTTTCCGCATGGCGGAAGCGGTGCAGAGACCCGCGGACGATGCCGTCTGCTGGAAACCGACTCGACCAAGGTAAGCTTGGTCTAAACCAAACAGGCGGCGGTAACTCGAGCGTGGACCAAGCGCCACCACCAAGCGGCGCGATCGCGAAGGTGGCGGAGGCTACTACGAGTGATCGTCTCGGCGGATGCGGTAGCAGTCCTCGAGTCAGAAAAGCCGGGAGGACTCTAAGCCTCGCCAAAGCCCGAGCGACCGCAGGCGAAGAACCAGCGATGGGAGGACCAGTGCGGTCCCAGCGGTGCCGATGCTTTCGGCGGTAGGGGTCGAGGTTAATGTGAAACAAAGTTCTGTCTTTTCCACAGGCGGCGAAGCCCACGATCTGACCTGCGAGCCAGAATAAGCGGCGCCTTCTCGATGGGCGGGTGAGATGCCCATGCTCCCGAAGGATGACGACCCGGCCAATCGGGTGAATGCCGTGAATGGGCGGCGACCTCGACAGGTTCCGGCAAAGCGGCGGATCGGCGTCATCTTCGGTGGCTCGTCGGCCTACAGTCGAGCGTGAGGTCAAGGCCCGGCGCGTACCATCTACCGGTCGCCAGCTGGGAAGCCGCGAGGCACCCTACAGTGGGCTGGTGCCACCATCACCTTCTCCGGAGGATGCTCTCCCGGTATGGCTCGAGACCTAAAGACCGCCTTGGTCGTGACCCCAACCATCAGCAACACCACGATCGATCGGCGTCATAGTCGATGGCGGCAGCTCTCTTAACTTCTGCAGGCGGGGCCTCGGCGGATCTGATTCCCGATCGAAAGTCAAGAGCATCACCATACCGTTCTTGGGATAGTCCGGGAGTTCGACCACCCCTTGGGGCAGGTTGTCTTGCCGGTCATCTTGGTGGCTCGACAACTTCGCCGAGTTGATCACCTTTGAAGTGGTCGAGGTGACCTCCGTACGCGCCATCCTCGGGCGACTGCCTTGGTCAAATTCATGGTACCAACCATTATGGCCATCGATGCATGAAGTTACAGCCCAGCGGTGTCATCATCGTGGCAGGCGACCTAGCGGCGCATGGTCGTGAGACCAAGGCCTTGGCCTTGCAGAATATTGTGTGATCGAGGAGGAGGCGGACGAAGGCGCCGCGGGCGATCTGACCTAGCGGAGACGCGAGAAGGCCGTCTTGCTCGGCGAGCGACCCGACCGGGTGTGTCCGTCTCCGATGGTGAGTCCCAAATAGGAACTCGAGCTCATCACCTTCCTTCAGCGCCAACAAGGGTATATTAAGCAGGAGCCAGCGGATATGCGGCGTCCCAAAGGAGGTGATTGAGCACAAAGCTGCGGTGGGATCCGGCTCCCGACTTGTGCGTAAAACTGCGTCGCTTCTCTCCGGAGAAATCGCGATCATCAAGAAGAACCTCGACAAGCTCTTGAAGGCGGCTTCATTCGTGAGATCAACTACTCCAGTGGGTAGCCAACCGGATCATCGTCTGCGAAAAAAGGAGAAAGTGGAGAATGTCTAAATGCGACCATACGAGGTTGAACTTCGGCTTGCGAAGGACAATTTCAGCTTCGCGCATCGACGGATCGTGGACTCCACCGCGAATGCTAAGATCTTGATCTTCTTGGATGCTTACTCGGGATCAATGAAGAAGAGGCGGGAGGAAGCCTATAGACGTTAATGCAGCGGAAGAAGGCGACCAAGTCCATGATAAGCGAGCCTACCTCCTGGCATGCCGCCTCTCGGTGTCTGGACGCTCTCCTCATCCATGCTTCTTGAACTTGCGGGTTTTTTAAAATCATTTTAGTGTGGAATAAGAATGATTCATTATTTTTATTAAGCAAATATATTCTTAAGAATATATGAATTTTTCATTTTATTTTGTACAATTGTAGGATCAAATTCATTATATCTGAGAGTTACAAAAAGAAAATTCGGACAAGTTTAAGATCTTTAAACTTGTCGAAATTTCTCTTGTTTATAATTCTCATTATATAATCTGAATTAGAATAATTCACATGATACATATTCATTTGACATGATACATATACATTTAAAACTTCACATATACATAGAAATCTCACACATACATAAGTATTTGAAGATTTGCCTAATAATGACAAGTAAAAGGGACATCACAACTAGCATAGTGCTCAAGTTGTCAATTTGTAACAACATTACTTTAGTGAAAAAAACAACTTTTCCATTGACAACTTAGAATAATTCACATGATACATATTCATTTGACATGATACATATACATTTCAAACTTCACATATACATAGAAATCTCACACATACATAGAAATCTCACATATACATAGAAAGCGATCAATAAAATATAGAAATTTCAAAATTCACTAGAAATTAGAATAATTAGCATGATACATATTCATTTCACATGATACATATATATTTCAAACTTCACATATACATAGAAATCTCACACATACATAAGTATTTGAAGATTTGCCTAATAATGACAAGTAAAGGGACATCACAACTAGCATAGTGCTCAAGTTGTCAACTTTATTGTTCTCAGGATATGAGTTGCCTTAAAGACCGTCCTCGTCGGTGGGGACAAAGATCATTGACCAATTTGTGACAACATTACTTTAGTGAAAATAAAACAAGTTTTCCGACACTTGACAACTTAGAATAATTCACATGATACATATTCATTTGACATGATACATATACATTTCAAACTTCACATATACATAGAAATCTCACACATACATAAAATCTCACATATATATAGAAAGCTGATCAATAAAAATAGAAATTTCAAAATTCACAGAAATTAGAATAATTGCATGATACATATTCATTTCATGATACATATATATTTCAAACTTCACATATACATAGAAATCTCACACATACATAAGTATTTGAAGATTTGCCTTATAATGACAAGTAAAGGGACATCACAACTAGCATAGTGCTCAAGTTGTCAATTTTGTATTGTTCTCGAATAACGGGTTGCCTTAAAGACCGTCCTCGTCACTAGGGACAAAGATCATTGACCAATTTGTGACAACATTACTTTAGTGAAAATGAAACAACTTTTCCGGCCTTGACAACTTAGAATAATTCACATTATACATATTCATTTGACATGATACATATACATTTCAAACTTCACATATACATAGAAATCTCACACATACATAGAAATCTCACAATGTCATTTAAGCCTTGAACAAGACATGATCTAATGTCACGATTACAAGCTCATGAATAAGTATTTGAAGATTTGCCTAATAATGACAAGTAAAGAGACATCGATATATATATATATATATATATATATACAAACATCTTTCTTGACACAAGGAAATGATTCTGGTGACGAAATATAAAGCAAACACGGGTGAGCCTATCCGAATGCAAAAGGGCATACAACTTACTAGCGGTAAAGATCATTTTTGAATTATTGAGAAGGAGCATACAACTTAGTAGCAAAAGGCATACAACTTACTATCCGAAACAAGCACAAAAGTGTAACAAGCGTGATTACGGTCATCCTGAGCAAAATAACAAAATCTAAACCACAAAGCGGCAAACCATTGCGGCAAAACTATCGGCATATAGAATAAATTAGCCGGGCAAGCGGTAAAAGGCACCCAGGGCGGCTGACAACGGCGGGTTGTCTTGATGTCGAACTCGGCACCACTATAAGCAATTTTGTTAACAATAAGCAAACACGGACCACCACGAGAACTTGCGGGCGCTCAACCATTATGACGATAAAGATTCATAGGACAAATATATATCTCGAATCACTAGATACCAATTGATCTATACAACTAAATGTCAAATCTTGGAAAATTGTTGTTGTCACAAATGGTCTCATCTGACCCAATCATCGAACAATAATCACTCTTGCAGGTCCCAAGCCTCAAAGACTAGCCCCTTTGCAAGCTCTTGGCAGTTAGCAATCACAGGCGAAAACTTACAAAGCACCAATCGTGCAAGGACATGTATAGAGACAACCACGACATCTCAGCATGACAACAGCAAAACCAATCACTCGGTCGGGTAAGGAGGCACAAACCCTAGGGGCGGCCAGGAGAAACAGCGGAGAGCAAGCGGAGGCAAGGCTTGGGCCGAGGGCAGGCGGTGGGATCGTCGGGAGGCGAGGAGGGAGCCGGCGGTGGGGTCGTGGAGGCGTCGATCGTCGGAGGTCTTTGCAAATGGCGGGAGGAGGAGAGATTGGGGAACAATGGCGAAGTAGAAAAATTGGGAAGAAGAGCGGCGGGATGGGTTTATAGGTGCACCATCGGTCTCGGTTGGTGTGTTAAGGGCTGATGTCTCTATCGATGCAGTTGGAGTAATAGTCGAGACATCGATCGATTGAACTGTCGAAACTGATGGAGTCATTCGGCGCGAGAGGATCGAGGCCTAGACACTATCGTCCGGGTTGAAACACCAATAGGGATGATGTTAGACTCAAAACAATTTAGCGCCCATACTAATCGACAATCTTCCTCCCCCTTAGCTAGCTCGAGGCGCTTGAGTTGCAGGCTCTCCGCAGTGAGGTCTCGGGTTCGAGCCCATTTCGTGCCCAACCCTTCTTTTAGTCTTTCTTTTATTTCTTTTTTTTTTGTTGTTTAACTCTTGTTTCATTAAATAATTTGTAAAAATGCTTTTACCACTTTAGATTTATTTAGTCTTTTTTTAGATTTCTTTTTGAATCTCTTGTTTAACTATTGTTTCATTAAATAATTTTAAAAATGCTTTTACCACTTTAGATTCATTTAGCCTTTTTTGTAAAATTTCTTTTTTAAAGCTACTATTTAACTATTGTTTCATTAAATAATTTTTAAAATGCTTTTACCACTTCACAATATTTTTAAATCTCTTGTTTAAAGTTTTTCTTTACAATATTTTTCCAACCATGTAATATAAATTAACATTATAGAAAATTGTAAGAAATAAAGTAATTTTGCACTCTTATAATTCCATTACAAGCATCACCTTGTTATATTAATCTGAGAGGACTTTGAACAATATTGTTAGTCAAATATTAGTACAATTTGAGCAGAAAATCTGGAAAACCACTAGAGGAATGAGAAACTAGTATGTTAGTAGTCTATTACACCAAAGCAATCCTTATTTGCTGCTTTTACAAGTGATCCTTCATTATGATTGATGTCGTGGGGAGATTCCTCGTATCATTCAAGACACTAATGTCTCGTCCTCAGTGAAAGGAGGCATTTCGTCAGTGATTATACTCTTCTTCGTCCGTGACACCCTCAACTCAAACAATCCTTCTTTTACTGGAAGAACCACGTGGCGCCTTAGGCGTCGCTCGCTAGTCTTCTCATACCTTTTTCGATTCTTGTCCATGTCCATCACATAAATACTGTGTCACATCATTAGCGACACGAAGTTCGTCCTAGGCTACTTGCTTGAGGTCCACAGTTGTCATACTGTATATCGATATCCACGGTTTGTGATTTAACCCATTGGCGCAAAGCAGAGGGACTTTTAATGGCGTACTCTAGCTCGAGATCTCCTCTATGAAACCATAGTAGGTGTCCATCTTTCCATTTTGTCCAATGCATCTATCACGGGCCTTTGTTTTGGTTGGTGCTCTTGCTATCTGAGTTGTCGTGTAAAATGTGTACCCATTTATCTCATACCCTTGAAATGATATGATTGTTGTGGGCGGTCCTCGAGCCAAGAGTTTCAATTGTTCATCGTAAATGCTTGCCCAACTGATTGCTTTTGTAACCAAGCTGCGAAATGATCCATTTGCTCCCTGCGATCCACTTATCGACTTCTCTGGGTATTGGTAGCGTAGACTCATCTCGTGATCATAGATATCTGGAGCCACTACTGTTGCTTGTTTCAATACCGTGAAATGTGCTTGTTTAAATGCAAGTAGATAAATCGCTATAGGACTCTTTTCTCCCTAAAGTCCCTTTTCCCGTAGCCTCCCCTCATGGCGTCTGAGGCATGTCAGTTCAGATCATCCATGTAACTAACACAAAACTCGATCACCTCCTCTCTTTGACACCTGCATAATCTGACCTTAGGCGAGACCGATTCTGAACATACTTCTTTAGGATACCCATGTACCTCTCGAGGGAACATATTGTGGAGGAACAAGTCAGAAATTTCTATCTCTTTAACAATGTGGACCATGAGATGGACCATAATATCAAGAGAAGGATGGAGGGAAGATCATCTCAATAACCCGGACTATTGACCATGTCATCATGCAGACTAGATACCTTATTACATTCGATGACCTTCTGACACCGCGTTGAAAAAGCGAACCATTTATGATTGTCCCTCGTACCCAATCTGGCGAATACCTCGCCGCGCCTTTAGAACAGCTGTGTCATCAACACATGACAATCATGGGATTTTATGTATGCGATTTTATTCTCTTTCATGTTTATGAGTCTCCTTATGTTAGAAGTATCGGAGGGACCTTCACCTTTCAAGAACTTAATCATGTTTTTCTCTTCCTTGCTTTCGAGTGTAGCTTTGGGGTGGAAGTAATCTTGTCCTTTATCTCTCTTTTTCGGATGAAGGTGGTTCACGAGTCCCAAATAATTTGTAGGTCCTTCGTTGGCAAGTGTATCTTTTGACTTCTGGTACATATCTAGGAAACCTAGTAGGTTCCTTGAGACATTCTTCGTGATATGCATGAAGTCCAATGAGTGGCGGACCTCTAAGTCTTTCGATGGGTAAGTCCCAAAATATTGACTTCTTCTTCCAAATGGCCTTGTGTGACCTTGTTCGGTAGACGGGTTTGCTACGAGGACCTTTTCAAATACTACTTTCGGATCCTTTACCAAAGAAAATACAAAGCGTCCTTTGCGATGCATGGGCTTCTACGTTCTCTTGTCCCATCAAAATTCTCACCCTTCCTCCGTAACGGGTCCTTCATATGGAGGAACCTCGGTGGCCATGTACACAACCTTTGAGAGTTTTTAGGTACTTCTGTCCAGTATCCTCTAGCGATGGATCGGGCTTTATATCCTTTGATAGATAAGCGATAGATTACCAAGTGCAGAGCCGATCGTTGATGGTTACGAATAGCAATGTCGCGTAGAGTGAAGTGCTCTCTTTTGTACTCATCATACCGTACACCATCGTTCCACAGTGTTAGCAGATCTTCAACCAGGTTTGAGGTACACATCAATGTCGTTTCGAGGTTGCCGGGCCTTGGATAAGCAATGTCATCATAATGTACTTCGCTTCATACGACCAAGGAGGAAGGTTGTAGATACATAGAGTCACGCAGACCAGAATCTTTGTATTTGCTGCTCATATCGCCCGAGCAGGTTCATCCCATCCGTACTCAACCCAAACCTTATGTTCCTTGCATCCTCGGCAAAGTCGGGGTATGTTCTATCGACTTTCCTCCTTGGGAGCCATCAACAACGTGCCTTAGCCTTCCGTCGTCCTTACGGTCTTCCTTGTGCGGCGCATCATCGGGCATGCGCTTTGTTATAAATAGCCTTCAGCAGGGGATTCTGGGAAATACCACACCACCTTAGCGAGAGGTCTCTTCTTCTTCTGTTGCCCTCTACCTCACAGGGTCATCACGCTGGTCTTATCTGCGCAGTTTTACACGGACAAGCTTCGAATCCTCATACTCATTGCGATAAAGGATACAATCATTCGGCATGCATGTATCTTCATACCTCCAACCCCAAAGGCGGACAACTTGTTTGGCATCGTCGCGTATTTGGGCGGTGTGTTCCCCTTTGGAAGTAACTTCTTTATGAGGCATAACAACTCGTCGAATCCCTTATCGGACAATCCATTGGTAGCCTTCCATTACATCGATTCTAGTGTGATGCAACTTTTTATGGCACATCGACGGTTTGGGTTTTACTTGTGTTCGTGGTCCTCCATGGCTGGAACTTTTAAGTAATATCTTTCATCGATGTATTCTCCCTCTCCATCCATGACATCTGGTCTAGGTCATCATCACCACACTCCCCAATGTATCTTGAAAGAACCATGTTGACCAAGGGATATTGTTGTGCCTCTTCTTCTTCACCGTCTTCTGTATAATCTCTTCTTCCCGTGCTTGTCCAGCGGTATAGTTTGACATGAAACCTCTTGTGAGCAAATGAAAGTGAAGGTGGCTGGATTTTGGCCTCCTTCTCATTCTTGAGTCTATGCATGGACAGCATATGTAGCCCGACGTCGTGTGTGCATCGGCCATACGAAGAAAATCTTACAAACCAAGAACTCAGGGCGTCGATCCATGTACATCCATCGCCGGTCCATCTACATTATGTTACATCAAGATAGCCATTACCTCATTTTCTTCGATAATGAATTGTTGAACCAAAACCTAAATATTAGCTAGATCCACACCTTCAATCCGAGCTAAATAATAATCCAAGCAAAATATAAACCCACACAACAAGTTTTGCAACCTACAAAAAGAATTGGTCGATCAGTGCGGATTCAAAATTACAACAAAATTCCACGGCTTTGTTTGCAAATTACATTGAAATTATAACACTAAAAATTTCTAAATTATTATTCAATCATTTATTTTTATTTTTTTCTAAATCTCTAGCATAATTAATGATGTTTTCAAAAATAATTTCTTGATGGAAATTAAAACCAAAATTATACTAGAAGTAATTTTCTAAGTTTAAAATATTCAAAGTATTTTTGAAACTTTTCTCAAATATTGAACTCATTTTATTTATATTTTCATACGATATTATTTTAATTATAAATGAATTTAAATTTCTTCTTTTTCACATAACCATTGCCATTTGAAGATCCCAAACTCCATGATTTCCATGCACCATTCTCCCCGACTTCGTGCAGCAAACCTCATCCTTCATCGACCGATGGAACTAAAACCTAAATTTAAGCTAGATCCACACATTAAAAGCGAGCTACATTATAATCCAAGCAAATTCTAAGCTTACACAACAAGTTTTGTATCCTATTTGAAAAGATCAAGCTAGATCTCTACATTCATATTAATCTTTCATCAATCATGGGAAAGATCAAATTTTTTCATAATTCAAGCAAAAAGAGGCTCCATTTAACACCAAATGATGTGAGGAATGATGTTACTAACCTTAGTTACCTTGGTTGCGAGTAAAATGACCAAAATTTTGAAATTTGGGTAGCACCTCCTCTACATTCATAATCTTTGATCAATCATGGGAAAAGATCAAATTTTCTTCATAATTCAAGCAAAAAGAGGCTCCATTTAACACCAAATGAAGTGAGAATGATATTACTAACCTTAGCTACCTTGGTTGTGAGTAAAATGACCAAAATTTTGAAATTTTGGGCAGCACCTCCCTCCTTCAAGCTCTTGGCGAGCTTCAAGTTCTTTTGGCCTTGGAATGATCTGGGCACTGGCGAGAAGGCGGGGCGAAAGTTTAAGTGGGACTCGTGCAGGTTGAAGCCACGAACGATGCTTGATGAGATAACATCGATGCTGTTGGTCATCCTGGCCGATACTATTTAGTGGAGTGCTAAATAATGCTGGGTTAGTAAGCTCAACAATCTTGATTTGATCTCGATGCAGTTCTCAACCGGCTGTCGCTCCTTGAGCTGTGCCGTTGAGCAGGGGCTGATCTATCGATCCGGTTAAATCCTAACCGTCTTGATGGGCGGTAGGAAGGTCGGTTGTGTAGTGAAGGCTCGAGGTAGTCACGAGGTTCCCTCAGGACCTAGAGCCTCGGGGCTGGGCCGAGGCTGGGAACTCCTTGGCATTGGCGTGCGGTCAGCGGGCCAAGCTCGGAAGGCCCGACCACGACACAGGTGCATCTTTGGGCCTCGACCTAGGCTGTGGACCGGTTTGACCTGCTCGACCTCAAGCTCGGCGGGATCTCGTTCAACCTCGGTCCGCCACAGATTTGGATCGAACGCATCGGTGCAGTTGCCATAGGCGGGTCGTGGGATGACTCGAGTCTTGTGACAAGCTCAAGGCGATTCTGCCGGCCCTCAAAGTGCCGAAGGCCCCTCTCTGAGATGGCTCCGGCGTTGCGTCTTGAAGGAAGTATAAAGACCAGGGCGCATGAGCTCCAAAAAAAGACAACACAACACACCACTGACAACTGAGTTAGGAATCACCCTTGGTCTGAAGGCTGTTATGCTCTCCTCATGGCTTGGCAAGCTCGGCACTATTTCGGGCATACTCCGTGGTCGTCAGAGCAACTTCCTTCTCGGGGACATCTGAGAACACGGGAGGCGGCAGGCGAATGCCAAGTGGGCCATGGGCTGGCGTTGGCGTCCGAGTCGTGGCGGCGCGACCATAAGTAAAGTGCTCGCCGACTTCGGTAATTGAGCGTCGCCGCTCCCGAGCGGTCGAGCAAAACAGGTCATGTTCTTGACCGAGATCAGATCCTAGCGCTTCGGGTGGGATCCTTATCCTCACCCAGCGAGGTGAAGTCGTAATTCGTTTTGGCTTCTCGGCGACCAACAATGTGCGGAATCTGAAGCTCTTTTGGTAAACCCGAGCTTGCAAGGCCTTAAGTCGCCCGCTGGTGCGTGAAGAGCGACTCCGGCTAAATCATCAATCGATTCAGCAAGGACTACGATGCTCGGGGACTTCGATGACAAAGTACCTCGCCGGCGCGCAAGATGGAAAGTGGTTCCGAACTTGGAGCTCAAACACATCCCGGGAAGGACAACTCGGCGCGGACTCCCTCCAAGCTTGGCTCCTCCGACTGCGAAGTCACCCGGCGTCATCCACGGAGACACTAGCGGCCCGTCAATCTCCGACCAAGAGGTCGCTGCCATGTGATCGGTACACCTCTCTGGCGAGGCCATCCAGATTTCCTTGCTCAGGCGACCGACCACGGACCTATTTGGAGGAGCGGATCAGCAGGCGATGCGCAGCCGAGAGCTTTACAGGCGCAATGTTTTGGCATCTGGCGGTGCATCTCCGGAGGAGGTAAGTACCTCTTGCATGATATTCACTCGAGCCTCGTAGGCGCACTCTTGAAGCAGGACAATGGTGGGAAGGCCTTCGCATGGGGTACTCTCTTTTGTACTCATCCCATACCGTACACCATCGTTCCACGGTGTTACAGATCTTCAACCACGGTTTGAGGTACACATCAATGTCGTTTCAGGTTGCCGGGCCTTGGATAAGCAATGTCATCATAATGTACTTCGCTTCATACCGACCAAGGAGGAAGGTTGTAGATACATAGAGTCACGGGCCAGAATCTTTGTTCTGCTCATATCGCCGAGCAGGTTCATCCCATCCGTACTCAACCCAAACCTTATGTTCCTTGCATCCTCGGCAAAGTCGGGTATGTTCTATCGACTTTCCTCCTTTGGGAGCCATCGACCGCGTGCCTTAGCCTTCCGTCGTCCTTACGGTCTTCCTTGTGCGGCGCATCATCGGGCATGCGCTTTGTTTAAATAAGCGCTTCAGCAGGGGATTCTGAAATACCACCACCTTAGCGGAGGTCTCTTCTTCTTCTGTTGCCCTCTACCTCACAGGTCATCACGCTGGTCTTATACGCGTTTTGCACCGGACAAGCTTAGAATCCTCATACTCATTGCGATAAAGGATACAATCATTCGGCATGCATGTATCTTACATACCTCCAACCCCAAAGGCGGACAACTTGTTTGGCATCGTCGTAGTTCGGGCGATGTGTTCCCCTTTGGAAGTAACTTCTTTATGAGGCATAACAACTCGTCGAATCCCTTATCGGACAATCCATTGGTGCCTTCCATTCATCGGTTCTAGTGTGATCGCAACTTTTTATGGCCTGTCGGCGGTTTGGGTACTACGATGTTCGTGGTCCTCCATAAGTATTTGGAACTTTTAAGTAATGTCTTTCATCGATGTATTCTCCCTCTCCATCCACTGACATCTGGTCTAGGTCATCATCACCACACTCCCCAATGTATCTTGAAAGAACCATGTTGACCGGCGTCAGGGATATTGTTATCGCCTCTTCTTCTTCACCGTCTTCTGTATAATCTCTTCTTCACGTGCTTGGTCCAGCGGTATAGTTTGACATGAAACCTCTTGTGAGCAAATGAAAGTGAAGGTGGCTGGATTTTGGCCACTCCTTCTCATTCTTGCGATCTATGCATGGACGCATATGTGGCAGAGCGTCGTGTGTGCATCGGCGCGAAGAAAATCTTACAAACCACGCAAGAACTCAGGGGCGTCGATCCATGTACATCCATCGCCGGTCCATCTACATTATGTTACATCAAGATAAGCTGTTACCTCATTTTCTTCGATAATGAATTGTTGAACCAAAACCTAAATATTAGCTAGATCCACACCTTCAATCCGAGCTAAATAATAATCCAAGCAAAATATAAACCCACACAACAAGTTTTTGCAACCTACAAAAAGAATTGGTCGTCAGTGCGGATTCAAAATTCGAACAAAATTCACAGCGACTTTGTTTGCAAATTCTGTTGAAATTGTAACACCTAAAAATTTCTAAATTATTATTCAATCATTTATTTTTATTTTTTCTAAATCTCTAGCACTTAATTAATGATGTTTTCAAAAATAATTTCTTGATGGAAATTAAAACCAAAATTATACTAGAAGTAATTTTCTAAGTTTAAAATATTCCAAAGTATTTTTGAAAACTTTTCTCAAATATTGAACTCATTTTATATTTTCTATAAAGCCATTCATATTTCGATATTATTTTAATTACAAATGAATTTAAATTTCTTCTTTTCCACATAACCATTGCCATTTGAAGATCCCAAACTCCATGATTTCCATGCACCATTCTCCCCCAGACTCGTGCAACAAACCTCATCCTTCATCGCAGTGGAACTAAAACCTAAATTTAAGCTAGATCCACACATTAAAAGCGAGCTACATTATAATCCAAGCAAATTCTAAGCTTACACAACAAGTTTTTGTATCCTATTTGAAAAGATCAAGCTAGATCTCTACATTCATATTAATCTTTCATCAATCATGGGAAAAGATCAAATTTTTTCATAATTCAAGCAAAAAGAGCTCCATTTAACACCAAATGATGTGAGGAATGATGTTACTAACCTTAGTTACCTTGGTTTTGAGTAAAATGACCAAAATTTTGAAATTTGGGTAGCACCTCCTCTACATTCATAATCTTTGATCAATCATGGGAAAAGATCAAAT
>JAYEVE010000516.1:0-29941 GCA_036346375.1 Guadua angustifolia
CTATATGGGGTCTAGTTAATTAGGTTTTACGACTCTATCTTAGTATTCATCCTATTGAGGGTCTTGAGGGCACTTTAGAGCATGGATTGAAGATCCTTAATGCCTGAGAGTAGATGGATCTCGATTATGATCACTTCTAGATGTTTGACCTTACTGGGTTCAAATAAGCGTTTTTGGCTTATGACTCTCGGTAGTTAGTGACTGCTAGACAGCTTGGAGGCACTTGCATGGCTTGGTGATCTTTCTTAGAGGCGTTTATGAAAGGCACCAGGAAGATTACGAAGGTTTAGAGTCCTCGCCTCCTCAAGGCGTTTATGAAAGGCACCGGAAAAATTATGAAGATTTGAAGTCCACCAAAAAGAATCCCAATTAAGCCCTCACCTTCTGGGCATCCAATCTACTTTAATGTGGAAGGTGGAAGCTATTTAACCATGCTTTGACAACTACTGTAGGCGACAAGCTGTTTATTATGGATTATTCAATCCTTGTCATCTAGCCCCCAACTTCACGTGAAAATGGCTTACTTGAGACGGGTTGGGAGATAATGGATGGATTTTTTACTACGATGACTTTTGACCAAATTAAGACTTGGTTAGGAAAGTTGTTCTAATTAAAGTTGTGAAATTATTTCACTTAATTACTGTGCAAACGAAAAAAGGCAAACAATCGTGTGGGTTATTGTCTGCTGGGAGCAATTCCCGCAGAAAACCAACAACCATTGTCTCGGCTCAATCTTTTATCCGATAGTGCTTGATTATAAATAGGATCTGGGGTAACTCCAGATTTTTTAAATCTCCAAAAATCGATTATTTGTCACTCTAAATATTGTCTCTTGATTTGTCAATCTAAATATTACTCTCTAAAAATTACTAAATAATTTATGAAAATAGTCAGGATTTGCCATCTTCTCTATATTTTCATACATAGCATTTTTAAAACCGAAAACTAACAATTGAAATGTCGAAATTGCCCCAACCGAACCACACTTAGACGTGGCTCTCGCTAGCTAGGTCTGGTTTGAGTCAGACCTAAACCCATCTTCCTACCAAGCTGCGCCCCGCCGCCGCCCCTGCCACATCGACACCGCCGAGCCAGGGCCGGCCCTGAGGAGGGGGGGGGGGGGCAGGGTGGGTGGCCGCTCCGGGCCCCTAAAGTCATGGGGCCTCCTCCAGGTATGCAACTACACCATGGGCTTTTGGTCCAGTCGCGAGCAAACGTATGCTGAATTGATCTGATGAAGGTCTAGGCAGGAAACGAATCATCCGACTGATCAGAACGCAGCGTGCGGCGCGCCCCGAGCCCCCAACCCCCAACGCCCTCGCGCCCAGTTGCCGCGATGTCGCCCCTCCAAGTTCCGGATCCGCTGATCGCCTCGCCTGATTCTAATCGTGATTTGGTCAGTCGCCGCGACCCACCTGATCGCGAGTTCGTCAATCGTCAGTCGCCTCGACCCCGAGGCAATTTTCTCTCATTCAGTTATTCCCGTAGTGACGTAGTGTATGTGTATTCAGTATTATGTTTTCCTTTTCAATCTCACGATTGAATAGTCGAATGTGAATATGTGATTGACATCATCGCACAGAGTCCCCATTGCACTATTCAACCTTTGATGCATTTATTTTTATTTTCAGCACTTTGTGATATCATGTCATCCAGAAGGTATCTATCTGGTAGCAAAAAAAGGAAAAGAAAAAAAACGTGCGGATGACTTCATAGAAACGCAGAGAGGAGCTATGGACAAATTTTTAAGAGTTTAAAGAGTAATCCTAGTGCGTCGACGAACCCAAATAATGAATTGGCAATAGTTGCCGTGGAGGAAGAGGAACCAGCTATTGGGATTTCTAAAGAAGAGGAAAATGTTGACATCAATGTCGATGATAACAATGTAAGTGGCCCTGAGAATCTAGCTAATTCATCGGGTGCAAATGCAGTCTGCTAGTGTTGATGAACAGCCAGTTTATACTTCTGATATTTATGATCTAAGAAATTGGAATAATCTTGATAATAAAGCAAGAGACATATTAGTTGAGAAAGGGCCTATAAGATGGCGCATTGTCTTCTATGGAGATTTTTGAGCATGTCAGAGATGTGGATTGTTATCATAATGTCTCCATTGCTTATCAAGTCTTATTTACTGTGCCTGTGATTGTTGCATCGGCTGAAAAAAGCTTTTCAAAATTGAAATTGTTGAAGAACTATTTGAGATCAACAATGACTCAAGAAAGGTTAAATGATTTGACGATTTATGCATCGAGACGAAGTTATTGGACGAGATTGATATCAATAGTATAATCGATGACTTTGTATCACAAAATGTTAGAAGAAATTTTTTAAGATGATGCCAAGTAAGTGTTTATGATTACAATTTACATTTGTCATTTCATAAACTTTAAATTGTTCTATAGAAGTATTTTTTGTGCATCGAATATTAATTTCTTCGATGATGTGTGCTTATAAGACTATATATATATATATATGAGGAGGTGGAAGAGGCCTCCATATAAGTTTGCGCCCGGATCCCTAAAAAGTCAGGACCGGCCCTGGTTTTTCAGAGGGGTTTGGAGTGGTGCATGGTGAACAGTAAGCTAATCCGTCTTGAGTTGGCTACGTAAAATGCTAGCACTTTATGTAAAATTTAATCTTGCTGGTTGTGACGAAACTTTGCAGGTATCGTTTTCTGTCATTTGGAAAAGGGGGTCTAGAGGGATTACAGTTACAGGCAATCGGGTTTAAACTGGTGACGAAGTTATAATGTGTGTAATTACGCTCTGAGGTACCGATATGTATATGATGTATATTCGCTATTTTCCAGAAGAACAATTCAGTGAGAATGATCAATCAACACGTGAAAGCTCAGTCTCCAATCTTATTTCTTTTTTCAGATGACATATAATCATATATTGTCCATATATGAAAGCGGCGTCCTGGGAGAGACAGCGGGATCCACGGCAGGGTGGGAGGCGGTGTCCTAGGAGGCAGCGACATGGGAGGCAATGGCCCGGGAGGCGGCGGCGGCGGCGGCGTGGGTGGTGGCGCCATGGGAGGCAGCGGGGGTTGGTCGGCGACGGACGGCGTGGCGCCTGAGCTTGGGAGGGAGATGAGTTTTGGTCAGAATTAATGCGGACGGATTGGGGCCAGGTCAAGTGTGGCTGGGCAGTGGCAATTTCGACATTTCAATTGTGGGCTTCCGTTAAAAAATAATAAAAGAAAAATGCACAATACAAAAACGATGACAAATCTTGACTATTCAACGAATTAAATGGCAATTTTTAGAGGGCAATCTTGAGATTCTTGACAGATCACGAAGAGGTAATTTTTGAGATAGCAAATAATTCATTTCCCCTTAAAAGAGAATCGGAGTGTTTCTTTTCAAATTTTAGAGTAAAATTCGCAAAACTATATGTTCCTTATATAAACTATCAGAAAATTACATATTTTAGTTTATATTTCATAAAACTACAGATTTTATAAGAACTTATCTCACAAAACTAAAGGTTTTATAATTAACCATTTCTTTTAATGAGTTTAACAATATGGATCTACATGGCAACCTTATACATCCATATTTCCTGTTTCATTTATGTGTGAGGTATGTTATGAGTCCAGATTGTCAGACATACTGTAACAAATAATCAATTCTAAAATCTATAGTTTTGTGATAGAAATTCTTTTAAAATCTATAATTTTAGAAAATAAAAATTAAAATATATAATTTTCTGATAGTTTATAACAAACCACATAATTATGAAATTTAGTCCAAATTTTATGTTCGGCCCAACCGTTGTTACTTTCTTGATCAGAAGGCTCGAAGGCGGCGCCGTGCGATTCACACCCCGAGACGCCCGAAAAAGTATCCCACTCTCCCTCTCCTACCGTCCTACGTCTCTTTTAGCAAAACGGTGACATACTGACATCTATCCGGAACAGAAAGAAGGTGCTCGAAGAAAGAAAGAAAGAAAGACAAGAGAAAAAAAGGCACGCCTTTTTTCAAAACAGAAAAAAGCACGCCAATTGCTCCTGGTGGGTGGTCGATCCTGCGAAGAAGCTCTCTTGTTCGGCGATGGCTGAACCAGCGGAAGAGACGGCCGCGGCGCCCGCGGCCCTGCCTGCGGACGGCGTCTCGGAGGAGAAGGCATCGCCGCCGGTGGCGATCTCAAGGGGGTTCAGGTTTAATGGGGAGGACAAGTCCGTGCACAAGGCTCTCGGTGGTGGCAAAAGTATGTTTTTTTTCGTTTCTTTGTGTTCTTGTTTCGTTTTGGTTAGTTAATTGCTTGGTAGGACCGGAATTTTGCGTGATTTTTTTTAGTGCCAATTCGTATAGGTTTCTTGAAATGATATGAACTGTACTGGTTTCGTTCTTTAGCAGAGTTGTTGGGTAAATCCAGACCTTCAGTTGTTGATGTTCGACTGTTAGTTGCGATAGGAAGTGGGAAAGAGAATAAGCTGGGTTCTTGCAATGTTATTTTCTGGGGAGAGCGACGGTAGGTTTGGATGGTTAGTCAGACAGCGAAATTGGCACTGCTAATTATCAATTAGCCACTACGACACATTCTTTTTTATAGTAAAGAAATATGTTGGTCTTAGTAACTTGCTGACCTAGTAATCGGTGATATGCCTGTATTCTTTATTGGAGGTGCGAGTGTCGTGAGGTTCGCGAACGTTTTTTTCTATGTTACTGGACAGAAAATCTTGAATCGTCTTTTTCTTAACAATTATTTTGATTTGTGTGCGTGATCATATAGTTAACACCGAACTAGTCATGCTGGTTTCCTTTTAATGGTGAGATTTTGCATCTTCTGCAGATATTGATTATGGATAAACAGCACTGGGGAATGGGGTGGGCTTACTAGTTTATCTAGTCAAACACTGTATTACCCATTTAGCACTCAAAAGCTTGTAATGAACATATAGGATGCTTTTGGCAAACCAATGGTGAATGATATTATACTAGATCAGCACCCGAGATCACGAATGTATCATTTCTTTCCAGGTGGATTTTGGGGATTCTACACGTATTTAATTAACATTCTACTAGTAATCAGCTTTATGGTCTCTGTTCATAGATAATGGAACACTAAGATATGCTTGTTAACCCAAGAGAACAGTGCTGTCGTTCTTCAACTTCTAAAATGGAAGGGGAAATTACAGCAGGCCCCTAACAAAGTCACTGATTGTTTCTGTTTCAGTTTGTTTTTAGAACTGTACAGCCATCTATAAGGCAAGGACCGAAGCACGTAGCAGAAAGCTCAATATTTCTTTCTGCATCATACATGTGGTTGCTAAGATTCCATTACGATGTTGAATTTAGACGGCAAGTTGTGTAAGAAAGTGTCAAATTGAAAACATGCACTCTTTTTTGTTAATGTGATGACTGGTTTTCTAATTTAAGTGAATATGACCATTCAGAATGGCCCTAGCAACATAAGAACTGCAAAGCTTAATATTTTCTGTGAATGAATGTAAACTGTTTCATGCAAAACCTGAAGAACATGTAAAGGACTTCTGGACATGATTCAACAGACTCACTGGTTTAAATGAGCTATCTGGAAAAAATCTTAGGTAATGTTTGCAATGTCAAGATTATTGCAATTAAAGGATGGGAAAATTTGCTTCGTAACTGCAAAGATGTACAAATTGGAAAATAACATCCAATGTGAGGATGACAGGTGGACCATGGGGCCACATGTCAGTGGCACATCCATGTTATTTTCCAACTTGTGTGACTTGATGGATTTAAGAATTTGGAAGATATGCCTCATGATTCACTTATTTGTTTTCTTTGTATTTATCAAGTGAATAAAATTTCAACATCCTGAATCTTTAGAACTAACAGGTGAAAATGGTTTGATGGATCTGAAAATTTAGGTTAAAAGTGCGAGGTAAGGGGTAATATTTCCTTTTCTGTTAGGTTGGGTTGAAAGAGGGAGTATGCCAGAACAGAGGTTGGGACGGATAGGAGGCCTTAATTCGTGTGTCATCTTATAAATGATCCTTTTTATACACAGTTAATCATAACAGTATTCAGCTATGAAAATGAGTTTCCAAAGCATACTTGCATGTGGTGTAAGTTGTTATCCCGGTGCGATTTCATTTTTGTATATTTGTTTCCTAACGCGCATTTGTCTGTGCAGCTGCTGATGTACTGTTGTGGAAAGACAAGAAGATCTCTGCCGTAGTGATAGGTGGTGCAACTGTCATATGGGTTCTGTTCGAAGTTGTTGAATACCATTTCCTACCTCTGATATCTCATGTGCTTATTGGCGCGCTAACCATCTTGTTCCTTTGGTCGAAGGCCACTATCTTTATCAAGAAGTGAGGAAGAAATACTAATATTGTTATGTAGTTAACACTTGACCCAGCTTGTTGACATCAAGTATTCTACTTTCAGGAGTTCGCCTGATATTCCTGAAATGCAGATATCTGAAGATGTTGCTGTGAACGTTGCACTAGCTTTGCGTACTGACATCAACCAAGCGCTTGGCTTGCTGCAGGAGATTGCTCTGGGGCATAACCTGAAGAAGTTTCTAGGCGTATATTTCTACTCAAAGAAACAATTTTGATTTTCTTTTCACTGATAATTTAATAGTTTATTATGTTTGACTATTTGCTGTTCCTATGTTTTCAGGTGATCGTCGCTCTCTGGATTCTTTCTGAATTTGGAAGCCTCTGTGATTTCCTGACGCTGACATACGTTGGTAATGAGTCTTTCAGCTCTTACAACCCTCTTTATGTGCCTGCAATTCTTGAAACTCCCAATCCAGTTAATTAAACAGCGTAAGTTTGCCAAGCAGTGGTCTTGATGCTCCACACGGTGCCTATCCTGTACCACAAGTACCAGGACAAGGTGGACCATTTCGCGGGGAAGGCGCACGGCGAGCTCTGCAATCTGTACAAGGTCCTCGACGCCAAGGTCCTGAGCAAGATACCCAGGGGTCCAGCAAAAGACAAGAAGCAGAACTAGAACATAAGCTTGATCAACCTGGAACTCGACCTGGGACGGTTGGCATCTAGCATCTTACACTTAAGGCATGTTGACTTGGTTTGGCTCTGGTTGGTGCATATCTGGCTTGTCTGTAGATTGTGTGGCAAATGGTCGTCAAATGTGGTTGTGACTTGGTGTGGTTGCTACTGGGCAGTGTTTTGTTTGTTTGATGCCGGATCTTTCTACCACCATGTACTTATCTAAATTGTGGTTGGAAAGCTAGTTGAATACAACTAATGTTTGAAGTGTCGTGGCTCGTACATATTCTCGTATACAACTATGCATTGCTACTTATACTCTCCTTCGGTTTTAGAATCCTTCGCTTTTCTAACTCTCAGATAAACTTTTTTTCTACAAATATGTACTCATTCTAAATAAATTAGCAAAATAGCTTCCTCCTCGATAACGGAAGGCACCATAGGAAAGGAACTGGCAAAACAACTGATTTTTACCAAACTTCCTTTCCTCAGTAGGAATGTGTGTATCAAATTCCATATGTCTAGCAAGATAAGGCCTAGACCAATGCGAAACAGAGGCGACATGACATGCCTTAGGTCATGCCTAGGCCTCGCTGGAGACTGTCATGTCCTTAGGTCATGCCTAGGCCTCACTGAAGATGAGTCTGATCGGCATAGCACAATATGGCACGGTGAGATGGCCATGCTAGATAGGCATGGCTAGAGGTGGCATCGGGTCGCTTTTTGGTCGCACAGATACGGCCCGCACTTTGCATCGCTTAGGTTAAACGGAACCTGTGGTAGGTCTTATTGGGGTGGCCCATCATTGACACGAGTCACGATCGGCATAGCACAATATGGCGCGATTGAGATGGCCATGCTAGATAGGCATGGCTAGAGGTGGGCCCTGCGGGGCAGGCGTACGAATTGCACAGCCGCGACGTTCTTTGTTTAAACGGTGGGTACGGTTGACCGAAGACCAGGGCCGTCTTAGGGCACACTTGATGCGACACAATGGTCTCATGCATGGTTTACTAGCGTGGAGCATGACTCAAATCAAGGAGTAATGCCTGTGCATGTGCCAAATGAGCAAATCAAGCCACTTCTCTAGTAAATGCGACAGCTACATGCATGTGACTAGAAGGCCGCAACTAAATCAAGGAAGACGAGTGGAATAAACACAATATCAATTTTGACGACAAGCCCCGGAAACAGGTTTGGGTTTCAAGACGCTCGAAATGCACGCACATGTAAGAAATCCTGGATGTATGGCCCGCTAATCAGCACGAGTGTATGCACCCGGCTACATGCATGTGTGACCTAAGTCAGTTTAAGCAAACCGTTCAAATACACGCGAGAGGAATAAGGAGGGCAACCGCGACAGTCGGTAGATGTTTAAGCACCGATGACCCGAAAGCATTTCTGCACTGTGTTATGCGTGTAAATCAATGAGCAAATCAAGGAGATAAATCAGAAATCGAGAGGAATATAACAATAAATGCATGAGTACATGCATGTGGACGTCAAGGATTTAAGAGGAAGCAGACACAATAGAATTTTGTTTTAACAAGAAAAATAAAGTCCTAAATAAAACAATAAATTTTGTTTCGATTGGAGAAATCAACTGCGTGATCATTTTCTCTTATAGTAATAGTATAAATGGGCTTGGATCTCGGGGCTTCAAGATTTCCAAGACGTAAGCGTGCAATCTTAAGCCAAATCATTTTTCTTATAGTAATAGTATAAATGGTTCTGGGTCAGCTGCTTAAATGGGTCAGGTTTAGGCGACGGAAATTTCCGGCGCTCTAGCCGAAAATAAAGTCTAAATAAATAAAAAATCAATCAAGTGATCATTTTCTCTTATAGTAATAGTATAAATGGGCGGATCGGGCCACGGCTGACGCGAAGTCACGGGCAGCGCAAATGCGGCCTGACGAACTCGCGGGCTCGTAAAAGCGGTGGACCACTCCTGTCTGTGGGCTCGTACGAAGAAATCAATCCGTGCTCTTATAGTAATTCACAAAATGGGCGGATCAGGTTGCAACGCAGCGAAACCCGACGTCTGGAAAGACGATGGATCCACGATGGGCCTTCACGGCCGACACGGTTTAAGCCCGGCCACGAGGCCCTGGACGAGCACGATGGGCCTTCACGGCTCCGGCACGGTTTAAGTTCGAAGACGATGGGCCCGTCATAAGACACGCCTAAGACGATGCCCCACCTCTAGGCATGGCATGTTTCAGCTCCCACCTTAGACCGAGACAGAGGACATAAAAACAAAGAAAGAGAAAGTGAACACCAGGTCGAAAGTTACGTTCGACTAGTAAGAAAGCATGTATCCGCACTTGTGAAGTTCCTGGGATAAAATCTAGATTTATTTAGCAACATTCACTAGAAAACTAGCGTGTATTTCAGTAGAACGCACACATAAATATGCGTGGGGTATGAGTTAATGTGCATCATCCGTTATCATTAAAAAAAGAAGGGAAGAGAAGTGACCCTATTCCCTATTGTCAGTTCATTTCTTCTTCATCCCCCTAACAACATCTCCAAAGTTTATGACCTGGGGTGATAAAAATTACTACAATGCTTATTAATTATGAGGTATTAAGGTGGACCCAACAATATAATAAAAAATCTTAGCCCCTCCCTCCCCCTCCTTTCATCTACGACACTCACCCACCAATCGACACCATCACCACTTCACCCTCCTCTCCGCCAATCCCACTCACCATGCCGCTCCTTCTCTCCAACACGCAGGCCTTCTCTCTCCTCCTCTCTAACGGCACCGCCCCTCCCTTCCTCCTCTGATTTCACAATGCAGCGGTTGCTCTTCGTTGTCTTCGCAGTCACCGCCGCTTCTAGCGGATCCTATGGTGCGACCATTGTGGCGGTGCATCCCTTAGCTCCACCTGGGATCACTGCTTGGGCGTCTCCACAAGCTCTTGGTGGCGGTTAGTGACGACATACGATGGCAAGATGCATTACTGGTGAGCACAACGGCCACCCAATCTTCTCCATCGTCCCAGTGGCGGCAACAACAACAACTTAGGATGAATAGTCACTATTGAGTTGTCCAAGGGGAGAAAGTAGGTAGAACTATTTTTTTATTGCTTGTGGACGGTCAGCAGCGGCCGGTTGTAATCTATGACCGATTCAAAAATTTCTCTGAAATATTTGTGACCGGCCATAAGGTCATCACGTAGGCCTCGTGGCTTCTCATTAGGGCTGGAAATTTGGCTCATGCTCATGCTGCTCGAGCTCGGCAGCTCGGCTCGGCTCGGGCTCGCTCAAGGCTCGGTCGGGCTCGCGCTTGGGCGAGCCAGCCGAGCCTATTTCGGTTTTTGAGCCAGGCTCGCTCGGCTCATGAGCGCTCGTTAACTCGGCCCAATTAGCCCATATAGCAAAATCCTAAGCGATATCTTCGAATTTTGAATTCTTGAACCCTTGATGATGCAATGTCAGTATTTCTGTTTACTCATTGTTCTATTGAACTTATAGGTTTACTAATTCTGAATGCAATGTCAATGTTTACTAATTCTGAATGTAATTTCTTGAACTCTTGATAATGAATGCAAATGCAATTCTATTTTTTTGTTAGTAATATCTTGACTTTATTACTTGAAAGCTATGTTGTTTGGTCATTTAAATTTTATATTAAAATTGAAGAAAAAATTTCTATTGATCGACTCGGCAAGCCGAGGCCGATCATGAGCGACCTCGGCCGAGCCGACTTTTTAGGCTCGCCTCAGGGCTGGCTCGGCTCGGCTCGTTTCCAGCGCTACCTCTCATGCACATTGCGGTGCCCCTAATTAAACGAAGTAATTGTAAGTATGCCCCAAAGTTAAGGTGGCTTCGTAAAAATGCCCCGCTCTGTGTCTATGACATCTCACATATGGGGTATTTTTACGAAGGGCGCCTCAACTTGGAGGGTTATCCTCAAATCTCCCGCCCTAAACACACCGTCCTCTCCACGGCGTTTACTGGTCAGGTTTAGAAACCAAACAAGAATCGTCACTCTAATCACCACCGGTCTATCCCGTGTGCTGGGGGGAACCCAAACCCACGCGCCCGCATCCACGCCGCAGCTCTCCTCCGTCTTTCCTGTCTCCGTCGTCGTCATCAGGGGCCGCGGCGGCGGCAAGTTAAGGTCTGGCTCCTTCTGCATGTCCCTGTGTCTCGCTCGCTAGCCTTCTTGCGATTTCCCCGTTTCGTGTTCTGGTCCTGTGGTTCTATGGGCCTGTATTATCTAAGTAGATTCGTTCCTCTTCGTGCCTGCTGAGCTGGGAACTAATGAGGAAATAGCAATTAAGGGACCTTATAACGGGATGAACATAGGAAAGATTATATTTACCTTTGCCTATCCCCTTTTATTCTAGGTACGCAAACATTCTTAGTCTGTAACAATCTAGATTTCACCCTTTACAGGAGAAGGGGAAGTTTAATGTTATCTGTTTACTTCTGAGTTTCGACACATTCCAACAATTTATGTTATGCTATTTTTTTTGGGTTGTTTCTTTGACTTAACCTTGCTTCTTTGTTTTATCATCTTCACAGTAATGGCGTCATCAATAGCGGCAAGCCACCCTCAACAAATTTATATACCAAGTAACGGTGGTAAGCATTACGAATCATGTTCAGTTACTTGGTCAAGCTTGTTTTTCATTTTCTGCATGTTAAAATTGCTACTAGAAATGTTAGATTTATGTAATTTTCGTTCTACAAAATTCGTACCTGAAAATTGCAAGGACTTATTCCAAGAATTAAAAGACAAAGGGAAAATGAAAAGCATATTTAAGATACTACAAACCCAGAGTTACTGATGTATATTTGCATTATACCTAAGATAAACAGTGGTGCAGGGTTGGAAGGCAAACATATTATGTTTTCAGATTTAAAATTTTGTATACCACGCGTTCTCGAAAAATATCTGTGTACCTCTGCACCCTAGAATATTTACATTTCAGGTCAGCTTTATTATTTTTAGTGACTAATAACCTAAAGTTACATTCTTGGCTCGTCTGTGGAGGTTCTATAAAATTGGAACTATTTAACTAAGATGTGTTAACAACCATAGAATTCTGTACGGATATTACTTTGAGTCACTTTATTTATGCTACTGATTTCACTTGGTATCTCAATCAGGACAGTCAAGATTTCATCTTGTCAAAACATCGTGCTTGTCGATGAACCATGGCCATCGTAGCGGCCATTGAGAGCGTCGTCCCTGTCTTCCACGCTATTGGATCCAGTGGCGACAGTCGCCCCTGTCCTCACCATCGCCGGATCTAGTAGCGACAACCGTTGAGGGTACCGTCCCCATCCTCGCTATCGTCGAATCTAGTAGTGATGGCCGTTGAGGGTACTATCCCCTTCCTTGCCATCGCCAGATCAAGTGGCAGCGTGTCCCCACCGAGCTCCAGGCGACTGGATTCGGTGGCGGTGCATCCCCACTTAGCTCCACACTGCCAGATGCAGTGCTTGGAGCGTCTCCACCAAGCTCTCGGTGACCAAATTTGGTGGCGGCAGACGATGGCAAGATGCATACTGGTGGGCACAACGGCCACCCAATTTTCTCCATCGTCCCAGTGGCGGCAGTGGCAACAACTTAGGATGAATAGTCACTATTGAGTTGTCAAAGAGAAGTAGGTAGAACTATTTTTTATTGCTTGTGGACGGTCAGCAGCGGCCGGTTGTAATCTATGCCCTAAACACACCGTCCTCTCCACGGCGTTTACTGGTCAGGTTTAGGAACCAAACAAGAATCGTCACTCTAATCACCACCGGTCTGTCCATGTGCTGGGGGGAACCCAATCCACGCGCCCGCATCCACGCCGCAGCTCTCCTCCATCTTTCCTGTCTCCGTCGTCGTCATCGGGGGCCGCGGCGGCGGCAAGTTAAGGTCTGGCTCCTTCTGCATGGCCCTGCGTCTCGCTCGCTAGCCTTCTTGCGATTTCCCCGTTTCGTGTTCTGGTCCTGTGGTTCTATGGGCCTGTATTATCTAAGTAGATTCTTTCCTCTTCGTGCCTGCTGAGCTGGGAACTAGTGAGGAAATAGCAATTAAGGGACCTTATAACGGGATGAACATAGGAAAGATTATATTTACCTTTGCATATCCCCTTTTATTCTAGGTACGCAAACATTCTTAGTCTGTAACAATCTAGATTTCACCCTTTACAGGAGAAGGGGAAGTTTAATGTTATCTGTTTACTTCTGAGTTTGGACACATTCCACCAATTTATGTTATGCTATTTTTTGTTGTTGTTTCTTTGATTTAACCTTGCTTCTTTGTTTTATCATCTTCACAGTAATGGCGTCATCAATAGCGGCAAGCCAACCTCAACAAATTTATATACCAAGTAACGGTGGTAAGCATTACGAATCATGTTCAGTTACTTGGTCAAGCTTGTTTTTCATTTTCTGCATGTTATAATTGCTACTAGAAATGTTAGAGTTATGTAATTTTCGTTCTTCAAAATTCGCACCTGAAAAATGCAAGGACTTATTCCAAGAATTAAAAGACAAAGGGAAAATGAGAAGCATATTTAAGATACTACAAACCCAGAGTTACTGATGTATATTTGCATTATACCTAAGATAAACAGTTGTGCAGGGTTGGAAGGCAAACATATTATGTTTTCAGATTTAAAATTTTGTATACCATGTGTTCTCGAAAAATATCTGTGTACCTCTGCACCCTAGAATATTTACATTTCATGTTAGCTTTATTATTTTTAGTGACTAATAGCCTAAAAATTACATTCTTGGCTCGTCTGTGGAGGCTCTATAAAGTTGGAATTATTTAACTAAGATGTGTTAACAACCATAGAATTCTGTACGGATATTACTTTGAGTCACTTTATTTATGCTACTGATTTCACTTGGTATCTCAATCAGGACAGTCAAGATTTCATCTTGTCAAAACATCGTGCTTGTCGATGAACCATGGCCATCGGTCCAACACCATTGTATCTTCATCACCAAGTCATGGAGATGTTAAGTTGATCCAGCCTGTTGTCAAGATGTGTGGCATCACATCGGCTAAAGATGCAGAAATGGCTGTGAAGGCAGGAGCTAAACTTATTGGAATGATACTTTGGCCTAACTCTAAACGCTCTGTCACATTATCAGAAGCAAGAGAAATATCAAGAGTTGTGCAATCTTATGGGGCTGAATCAGTTGGTGTATTTGTGGATGATGATGAAGAGACCATCTTTCGAGTGTCTGATTCATGTGACCTTAATCTAGTCCAGGTTTGACTTAGCTATATTGTTTTCTATGTCATGTGCTGCTATGAGTAATTTTGGCTGTGCTTAGTACTTACAGAATTTCCCATAAGCAGCTTCATGGGGATAAATCTCGGGCGTTGCTTCATGTGCTTTCGAAGAATAATCGTATAATTTATGTCCTAAATGTTTCTGATGATGGAAAACTTATCAATGCTCCTCTTGATGAAGATTATGTGCTTGATTGGTACTTAGTGGACAGTGCAAAAGGCGGAAGGTTAGATTTTGCTCTTATCACTTTTTCATTGAGAAGAATTGATCCCTGTGCTGAAATTCTCTTCTTCCTTAATATGAGAAGATGATAGGATAGTAATGAATGCCCAAGAGAGATGGAAGTTTCGGTTGGCCATTCGAGTGTTAGTGATATATCAACTTAAACATTAGTTCTTTGTAACATTTATTATGTGCATACTCGTTCAGTCCAATATTCATGTTGAATTGACATCACATATGTTCCACATCATGCATACTCTATTGTTACTAGAAGTTTTCTTAGAGTATATGCTAATTTTCATATTTCCCTTCTCAAAAATATATGACAAACAATTAGCCTTCTTTCTTTACAGTGGCAAGGGATTCAATTGGCAGAAGTTTCAGATGCCATCTGTTAGAAGCAAGAATGGATGGCTATTAGCTGGAGGCCTTCATGCTGATAATGTTTGTGAAGCATTTTCTGCTCTGAAACCAAATGGTGTCGATGTCAGCAGTGGAATATGTGCTCCTGATGGTATCCGAAAAGACCAAAAGAGGATTTCTTCCTTCATGAGCAATGTAAAAACCCTGAGAAGATCATAATGATATTTGGTCACGTAGAACATAATTTCATTTCATTTGCTCACTATGTGGAGAATGAAGCAAATTCGTATCAAAGCAATCCGTTCAAGATGATAGGGACAAATGCCGTTGAGGCTAAAGGCAAAATAGTGACCAAGTTCCTGAAGAATGATTTTTTTCATGTATCACAATTGTATTGTCAGTAATGTAGTAAGTGAAAATTTCATGTATCACCAGTTCAGAGCAAAATAAATTATGCAAATGTTTCCAGCATTAAATTTCTATGTTCATCAATTGAATTTTGTGGAGCAATACAATAATACTGCAGTTGTTTATATACTTATCATTTGTCTACTTACTGGTTGGGAAGAAGAATTTATTTGGGTTCTTCGAGTTGACAAGAGTAGAATACAGTGCCATTACTTATTCACTTGTAGCACATACATAACAAATTTGCTTTTTCTTTAGTTGCTTGCAGTTAGAATGATATCATATTTATTAATTTGGTTTGTGTTATGTTTGGTTATGATGCCGAGATTGTATGACTTAATAGATGAAATTGCACTGCCATGGCTTTCTGAAGATAAACATTAACGGTGATTATGAGCAGAGACGGCGAAGGGCTAGTGCTGAAGTGCATTGTGCTAGTATGAAGCTTCTTTGGAAGCGTCAAAACTCTCGAGTCCCTTGTCCTTGAATCGTGCAAAGAATTAGGTTATGAACTAACTAGTATGAAGCATATTTTGAGGCAAGGGCCATGTGGTTTTATGACCAGATCGGTCCCCTGACTTTGTTCAAGATGGGTGGCCAGCAATTCACGTCAAACATTACATAAAGCAAATCATCTGACGAACGAACGGTGCAGTTGGTATGACATAGAGATACAGCGTCAAATTCAAACAAATTTATTCTGATAAACTATATAGAGGAAGCCCGTTACCACTTGCGAGTGCCTTCTGAGATTAATATGCACTTCGGTTGACTACAATGTCAACGTTACATCATCTAAAATACTGTCCCCGACTGCGCAAATACAATTACAAGAAGCCTTTTTCAACATACTCAAATTCAAGTGACAAAGATGATCTCAGTTAAACGATAGCAGCATCAAATTCCAACGGAGCAGCAATTCTGTGCATACTTCATATGCTTCTTAAATAAATGACCACGGTACAGAATCAGTGGTTGCTCTCAGAGGGTTGTGCATAGGAGAACGAAGCCTGTGGTGCAGGCCCCGGCCCCGCCCGGCGCCGGAGCAGGAACCGGAGCACCAGAAGTTGGGCCTGCAGTTGGTGGTGGATTTGTTTGATACATGGCTAGAGGTGCTGCACTGTTAGGAATGGGGGCACCTGGGGCTCCAGATGTTGGAGGTGGCAGCGTCGGAGGCCTTGGGAGAGGTGCCATCTGCATAGGCATGGAACCAGGCGGAGCACTGGTGTGTGGCATGGTTGGAAGAGTGGGAGCACCAGGATAGCCTGAACATTTATAAAAGCCACATTCAATGGTCATTTCGTTTTTAGTAAGTGAATTAGTGAAATGAATCAGAAGCTCATGGCTTTTGTTGAAAAAATGGAAAGGACAACTCTTCTAAAGTGCAAGTACATCAGCCTAGCGAGCATTTCCAATAAGTGCACACAATAGCAAAGTAACAACATCAGTAGCTGCGTTTCTGCTTTTGACTGGTAAGTGGTAACTCTTATGCGCTGTGGCATTGCATCATAATGAAATTAAAGTATCCTGATCAATCTGGATGTACAGCTCACCTCTCTTTAGCCATTTAGGCCGTGTTTGGAAGTAATGTATTTCAAAACTATGGTTTTGGTATACTATGGTTTGTAATTGTTTTGTCATGAATACCATGGTTTTACCAAACTCCTTTAAAACCATGGTATTTCTTGGAACTACCAACTGTTTGGATGCAACATCACAAACCATAGTATTTGAGTGGAAATAGACAAGAAGCTAACCAAAACCATGAAAACTTTGGATTGGAGTGGAGTTTCAAATACTCCAAAAATACCATGGTATCTACCAAACCATGGTTTTTAATACAGAGCTTTTGGCATGGTAACCAAACACCTCATGGTAGAAAATACCATGGTATTCTTGGAAACCATGGTATTGCCTAGAAACTATAAAAATACATTGTTTCCAAACAGGACCTTAGTTGCCACAATCCCACAACAAAATATGCATCACCAAGCTACAGTATGTTGATTTTGCTATTCTTAACAAATCCATTATAACACAAAAATATACAAAACTTTTTTTTCCTCTGTTCACATTTTCCAAATAGTGTAACGGTATAGATGACTATTTAACAGTTTTTAACTCTTCATGCACCACCCTTAAATTGGCATCAACTCATAATTTATTCAGAGTCGTGATCCATAGCACTTAATAAAACTGTCCATCTTAATAAATCAAGGCCTAATCTTACACAGTTGTTAGGTGCAATTTCTGACTAAGTTAAACATCTAGATTTGGAAAATTTTAGTCAGCAAAGATTTGTCATCAATTGGTACTAGGAACCCAACAGAAACCTGGTCGCAAATCACCAATACAAACCAAAATCATAGCAAGATATGTTAGAACTCTCTTTTTTTTTTGGCAATCTAGATATGTTACAACTTGACTCAAATATGATACTCTAGTAACACAATCATTAATCTGCACACCTTGTATGGAGTTATTTATTATACATCACTTAATTTCAATACTACATCTGAGACTTCCTTTTACAGCTTTCAACTACCACCTAGTGAACAACAATCTTTGAACAGTTGATATAACATAGAAGTCCAAGACATGCAGAGTATAGTAACAGTAATTAATAGCAGATCCAGTTTATTTATATTACTCAGTTGACATAATCGACAACTCCAAGGTAGGATGCAATATGCAACAACTTATCTGTATAAATATAATAAATACAAAATCAAGTGATCAATCTATGAAAATGTCGTAACCATATTTGAGAAACATTTGGACAATAACAATATCTACATACTCTAAATTCTTCAATTTAGATCTACACTGTCAAACAATCACAG
Organism: Guadua angustifolia; assembly: GCA_036346375.1. Lineage (NCBI taxonomy): Eukaryota > Viridiplantae > Streptophyta > Magnoliopsida > Poales > Poaceae > Guadua > Guadua angustifolia. Next base: position 18,053 of record JAYEVE010000516.1, read on the forward strand.
GATCAAATGCTTTGGCAAAGGAAAAAGAAAATTTTCGATCAAGTATCATTTTTTAATATATTTTCTTAGAAAAATGCTGAACAGATCAGTTTGCCTTTATCTGTTTTCATGCAGAAAATGAGGACCCATTTCTGCCTGAATGGCAGTTGAAGCCTTGAAGGTCAATCAGAGGCACTTTTAAGTTACTACTAACTTCAAACTAGGTTATGCTCAAAAAGAAAGAAACACCTAAAAATATCCTTCTCACTATGGTCAAAATAGTTCAAACCATGTTATTAACATCAAATATGTTGTAAGCAGATCGTTTTATTCCTAAGTCCTGCTAAGCAACATTAATCCAATTAATGCACTGAGATAAATCATAAAAATATGCTGAAGAGCCAGAATCAAGCTATGAGAAAAATAGCTTAACATTCCTCCGCACAATATCTATCTTTCATGTTTATGTTCGCCCTGTTAAGCTAGCAGGTATACCAACTGATAGTTTTTTTTTAATCTTCCAGGATTTTTTTTAATCTTCCAGGAAAGAATTATATAAGCTCTCAAGTTCATGGAAGAGGAGCATAAATTGCAGAAGTTATGGACCATATGATCTTAACGAATGTTGGCATAAAATTTACTAGTAATCATGAACAATGATGAAAACAACAGTTCTGTTTACCTGGAACACCAGGAGCTGGTAAGATAGGAGGCCTAGCTCCTGGAATCAACGGTGCACCAGGTGCTTGAGGAACACCATGTGGCATCATAGGAGTGGGCAAAATTGGAAGACGAGGACGGGGCACATTTCCTGGAAATGAGAGAAGATGTTGGTTGAAAGGAGCACCAACTTGGAAAGCTGCAGCTTGTCCCAAATGTTCCTTGATTCTTTGATCAATCAAACTTTGAGTTTGCTGTTCCTCAAATTGCTGATAGTAGTTTCGAACATTTGCCTAAAAAGGGTCACATGAAATACATGTTGGCTTAGACACAGAATAAACTGGAACTGTGAAGATTACAAACAATTAAAATGGATACCTTATGTTTGTATCCAGCATTGTGTTGCTTACGGACAGATGGCTGCACCATTTAAGGAGTTAGCTCACATATTAGCTATAAAAAGCATAAGACCAAAATACACTATAGCAAAGGACAGACAAGTTGGAAGCGCATTTTGGATTCAACATTTTGTTAAACAAACTCTGTACAAGTCATTGGTATGGTATTTCAGATTTTCAGTGTCTCAAAAACAATGAAGTGGACCTATTGAATTGAAATTTACAAAAATCGAAGATGGGTTGTAATTTGTAAACATATCAATGCAATCAAAAGCAACAAAGTTGACCTAATGAAAATTAAAAAAACCATGAGAATTGACCAAAGGTCAGTTGGCTAGGTCAGCTAGTTGTGCCCCCGCCCACCAAGGTTCAAGCCTCGGCTTGGCACTGGTGCTCACCTTCTTCTAATAGTGAATGCTAGAGCTCCTAACCTAAGTTCAAAAAAAAATAAATACAAAAACCAGTATGGGTTGTAATTTGTAAACATTTCATTGCACAATTCTTATACCTCAATAGGTGACCAACTAGTGGCTAAGTGTGTATTTTGTCGACGCAACTTAAGACAAACCAGTCCCCTGCAGTCTTAATTGAACACCAATTATCTCAAGGACCATGTTAGTTAACAAAATATTCCCAGGGACTTCGCAAAAATATTGAATTGAGCCATCAAAGCGAATATAATCTAAGTGGCACACAACTATCTTGAGAAATATACATGAATATAATCTAACATCCTCCTAGCTAAAGAAAGTATAGTTGTGATGGGAAGCTAATCTTTAGCTCAGGTCAGACAGAATTATTACTCAGTAGTGCCAACTATGCAAAGATTAGATTGCTACACATTATCATACAGAAACCTGAAATCAAATTAAACAACCGGCTATTCATGTCTATTGTACAGCATTATAAAAACTGAAGGGAAGGAGACACTAACCGAGTCATGGGTCAGGTAGGTGTCACAGTAATCGCAATAGTACCTACAAGCCAAGAACAAGAGGAAATCAATTAAAGCAAGAAGATAAACAAAATAGGACAAGTTCAAGAAGAGAGCACCAAGGCAGGCAATAGCAACACCATGGTGCCCACATCAAACAAAACGGGAAGTTTTCCTCGGTTCTGTACCGCAAACCCCAGTGTCCTACCATACCATGACTCTATCTACCTACGCGATCTAAGAGTTAATCACAGAACAACACCGCCTTCTTCTCGAGCCAAGGAGCAGAAGAGGCATGGCCCAACCGGCAACCGCAGCCTTTCCCCCTTCCCATCCTTCTCAAGACTCCCCACCTACCAGCTCCCGGCGGAATCGACTACCGTTCCCGGATGAATACTCCGACAAGAACCCAGCGAGCACCTAAGCTAGGGTTTTAAACACGCATTCTTTTTTGTACCTACCGTCACCCACCCCCATTACTGCGGCTGCCCCGTCACTAGGAGAGGAATCAAGGAGAAGCAGACACTCACCGAGGCATCGGGGCGGCGGAAGACGACGGCGACGGCGACCAGAGGAAGAGGATCTCGTCTCGGTCTCGAACCGAATCGGAGCAGATGAATCGAGCTCGGAATTTGTTCTGCCCTAAACCCCTCGCGTGAGCTGCTAGAAATTTCCAGCACTTTTTATGGGCCGCCCGGCCCGGCCTGGCGGACACTGACATGATGGGCTCAGGCCCAAGTTGGGCTCACCGCCCGAAAGTTAAAAATCCTAACGCTTCCACACTCCAGGCCCCACTTGCCATGTACCGTGCCGCCCTCTCCTCTTCCTCGCCGACCGCGTCCTAGCCGCCGCCGGCCGGAGATGGCGCACCGCGCGCCGCGCCTCCTCGACGCCCGGGGCTTCTCCTCGTCGCCTCGCCTCGCGCGGAGGTTAAAGCAGACAGGTAACGCGCATCTTTCTTTTACTTCTTTCTTTCTTTCTTTTGGTTTTTGCTCTTTCCCTTTCAAGAATGTGTTAAGCGTGGTGCCCTGTCGATGTACGGATGCGTTTTAGATTGCACCACGGCGTGTTACGGGGTTGGGTTAATTGAGTGTGGTTCGGTTTGTAGAGCCCAGAGCAAGTCGAAATCGATGTTAGTGGTAGTGGAGCTGTGAGGCTGGAGAAGAGCGTAAATTCTAGCAAAAAAATTGTACTGTGGCTTGTTCTGTTTCATTTTGGTTGAAGTTCATTTGAAATTGAGGAACCGATGCTTTATTGGTTGCAAAGAAATTATAAGTTCAAATCAGCTTTGGATGGGCTGTTAGAGTGAAAAAAAAGGTTCATTGAGGTTTACTGATGGGCTCCGACTGCTGTGCAATCAGGGCTCCCGTGCAATCATCGTGCAATCTAACTAAGAAAAGTTTCAAAAAATTCTGAAAAAAAATCATGGATGTACATATCACCTTACCCCATCTACATATAAAATTTCATGATCAAATTCGTTCTATGCTAGAAGTTACAAAAAAGACAAATTTGGGGTGCATTTGAACTATTCAAGTTTGTCAGAAATTTATCTTTTTTGTAACTTCTAGCATAGGACGAATTTGATCATGAAATTTTATATGTAGATGGGTAAGATGATATGTACATCCATAATTTTTTCAGAATTTTTGAAACTTTTCTTAGTTGATTGCACTGATTGCACGGAGCTCTCTGCAGACAAAGCAATGAGCTCATGATGAAATAGGGTGGTTGCCTTGTTAAATATGAAGTCATTTCTAACTGTAGCAGTAGCCAGATAGAATAAATTTCTTGCAAAATTTGTTCACGGATTTTTTTCCCCCTAATTTGAGTGGGACCTGAAATTAGTCCAGATGTGAGTTGCATTCCATAATTATTTTAAGGGCCTATTTGTTTTAGCTTTTGATTCTGGATTCTGGCCCTAAAAGCAGAATCAAAAACAAACAGGCTGATTCTAGAATCCGATTCTCATAATCCAGCCCACTCATATACACTAGAATCCACAATCCACTTCATATGTGCTTTTAGATTCCAGCTTTTGGAGAATCAGTTTCTCTACAACCACAATCCAGAATCAGCTTTTAGAGAATCCAAGCTGAAACAAACAGTCCCTAAATTGGAATAAGTCCATTTTACACACCTCAACTTTCAGAAAAGTCCATTTAACATCCTCAACTAAAAACCTGGTATTTAACCCCCTAAACTTCCAAAACCGGATAAATTTACATGCTAAGGCGGTTTTTGGAGGGTGGTTTTGATGATTTGGATCTCACCTCTCCTCCTTTTCTCTTTATATACATTCTTTTTCTTCTTTTCATCATCATTCCTTCTCTCATTTAGATCTATATCAGCAAAAATTGATGACATTGTTATCAACATAGCAAAAGCCACAAAAATCACCCAAAGTTGGATCTCTGTCAGCAAAACCACTCTTTAAAACAGCCTTAAGGTGTACATTGACCTGGTTTTGTATGTTTAAGGTGCTAAATACCCGGTTTTATAGTTGAGGGTATTAAATGGACTTTTTGGAAAGTTGAGGCATGTAAAATGGACTTATTCTTTTAAAATTTTATGAAGCAAATGTGTTCGTGATGCAATCTGAAATGCCATGTTTATGCTAATGCTTTTTAATTTTGTTTGAACAACTTTGAATTGTTGGCATTCAGAAAATGAGATTGTTCAGATGTTCCGGCCCCCAGCTCCTCGGAGTGAGGAGGCAGTATCAACCATTGCTCCAAGGAACACACGTTCCGTACGTATCTTGGATGAGAGGTTCATTAGGATCTTGAAGATATTCAAGTGGGGCCTTGATGCCGAGAAGGCAGTGGAGGTTCTCATGCTGAGAGTTGATCACTGGTTGGTACGAGAGGTTATGAAAACCGATGTTGGGGTCAACGTGAAGATGCAATTTTTTAGATGGGCTGCAAAGAGGAGGAATTACGAGCATGACACATCCACTTACATGGCCTTGATACGTTGTTTAGAGGTGGTAGAGCAGTACAGTGAAATGTGGAAGATGATCCAAGAAATGGTACGGAATCCTATTTGTGTTATCACCCCAATGGAGCTATCAGAGGTAATCCGGATGCTAGGGAATGCCAAGATGATCAGCAAGGCAATTGCAATCTTTTACCAAATCAAGGCACGGAAGTGTCAACCAACTGCTCAGGCATATAATAACATGATAATTATGTTAATGCATGAGGGGCAGTGTGAGAAAGTGCATGAACTTTACAATGAGATGAGCAATGAGGGGCATTGCTTCCCGGACACTGTGACTTACAGTGCACTCATTTCTGCTTTCTGCAAACTTGGTCGCCAAGATTCAGCAATTCAGTTGTTGAATGAGATGAAGGAGTCTGGAATGCAGCCAACTGCTAAGATATATACCATGTTAATCGCTTTGTTCTTCAAATTGGACAATATTCATGGAGCATTGAGTTTGTTTGAAGAGATGAGGTACCAGTACTGCCGACCAGATGTGTTTACTTACACTGAGTTGATCAGGGGGCTTGGTAAAGCTGGGAGAATTGACGAAGCATATCACTTCTTCCATGAAATGCGGCGAGAAGGCTGCAGGCCAGACACAGTTGTGATGAATAATATGATAAATTTCTTAGGCAAGGCTGATCGTTTGGATGATGCTATGAAGTTGTTTGAGGAGATGGGAACGTTGCGGTGTATTCCTAGTGTGGTGACATACAATACTATAATAAAAGCTCTTTTTGAATCGAAACATCGTGTTTCTGATGTTTTGTCATGGTTTGAGAGAATGAAGGGAAGTGGAATCTCCCCTAGTCCATTCACCTACTCAATTCTGATTGACGGATTCTGCAAAACCAACAGGATAGAAAAGGCCATGATGCTACTGGAGGAGATGGACGAAAAGGGCTTCCCTCCATGTCCAGCGCATATTGCAGCCTGATTGATGCCCTTGGAAAAGCTAAGCGTTATGACCTTGCATGTGAGCTTTTCCAGGAACTAAAAGAAAATTGTGGTTCCTCCAGTGCTCGAGTGTATGCAGTGATGATAAAACACTTAGGGAAGGCTGGACGGCTTGATGATGCTGTAAACCTTTTTGATGAGATGAACAAACTTGGTTGCACTCCTAATGTTTATGCCTATAACGCTCTAATGTCTGGATTAGCAAGAGCAGGCATGCTTGATGAAGCTCTTACTACGATGAGGAGGATGCAAGAGCATGGGTGTATTCCTGATATTAATTCATACAATATTATTCTGAATGGACTGGCAAAAACAGGAGGCCCTCATCGTGCGATGGAGATGCTTTCTAACATGAAGCATTCTGCAATAAAACCAGATGCTGTGTCATATAATACTGTTCTTGGTGCTTTGAGTCATGCTGGCATGTTTGAGGAGGCAGCTGAACTAATGAAAGATATGAATGCATTGGGATTTGAGTATGATCTTATTACATATTCATCTATACTTGAGGCGATTGGAAAGGTTGATCAAGAATAAACTGAAAATGTTCACCAAAGAACAGGATACATGGCTTGTTAGTGTTCTACATAAAAACATCTTGATCCAAGCTTAATTTTTTTAAGAGATTCTCCCAAGTTTTTGCCTTGAATTTTATATGGTTGACATACATCAGAAGTTATGCCTCCTTGTGCGCCACTCAGGTGAACTGTTACACGGGGAAATCATGGAAGACAGCGATGAGTCAAACTTATAAGGTGTGTATTTCATTATTTTGTTAGCAAGCGATCAAAATCCTCTTATTCTCTGTCCTGTTTACCTTTTAAGTATCTCTCGGTTCCTTTCCAATACTCTATACTTAAAGTTTACTCTTTCCTTTTGCGAATGATTCCAGGAATAACTTCTCCTTTAAGGTCCAAAGGGTACCGAGTTGTTTCTTCAGCAACCACCAGTGGAGTATCCATGTTACACATTCCTCAAGTTATGGTACGTTTTTGTTTGGGCAACTCCAATATTTTTAAGCATTGTATTACAGTGCGAAAAATATGGATCCAAAACCAAAGATAAGTAGCTGTACAGTGTGCCCATCTCTTCTTCCGTATGCCCAGCTTTTCAAGTTTTTACAACCCCAATATTGTTTTCTTCTGTTTTTCCCCCCTAATGCATTATAGATCTGGTAGTTTGACAAGTTTTTAGTTTGGTTCTTAGTTACCACACTTTCCTCTTTTCATAGGAACTTCCTGGATTTGGACATTGATAAATACTGGTGGCCTTCCAAAATTGGCACTACCAGCAACTGTGCTGAATATTTCCAGTTGCTGCCCATATGTATGGACTGCCATTGCTTCAGGGCAAAGTACTTCTCGCCTTCTCAAACCTGCGAAGAATCTGCAAAGTTCAATGACAGCATCCATGCTTCTTTTCTGAGAACTGAAGTCCGGAATCCGGATATGGTCCAAATCTGAACTAAATAGTATATGAATTTATGTCTTTCACTGTTGTGGCCATCGGCCATATGGTCCATACACGTGCTTTGTATGTAAAAAATGTGCTGTCATGGTCATGAGATTGTTGTATAAACTGCGGCTGGCTGCCCGCATGTCTACGGTCCTTGCCATTCTTTAACAAGAATTCTCATTGTTGAAAATTGCTGTGTGCGAATACGTTTCGCACTTGAGCTTAGCTCGACTGCACATGGAAGGGCGTATGCAGCGTCTTGTTTTTAGGAAGCGAGTGTCATCACATGCATGGCTTGTGCATTTGTTCCACTACATGACCACATAGCTGGGTCATCTAAGTGTGTGTTTGGTTATCTGTATCATCTTAGTCTGTCCCGTATAAGCTATCGAGATTAGCCTTGGCCAGTATGAGTGCATGCAAATTGAGTTGTTTGGTTACTTGTTTATGTATTTCATAGGCTTGCATTGGAGAGAAGCCTAATTTCTATGTTTCTTCCATCCTGCATGAGTGGGTGCAATTGTATTCATTTGGCCTGGATGAACAGAAAACCAAATACGTATTATTTGGATAAGAAGGTGATGTGAACGAATTCTTACAGCAGATCTGACGATGAAAAAGGTGGTGAGGATTAAGGATTTGATTCCTGCATGTGGAGCAGTGGAAGTAAACATGGTTCGTTTGATCATTTGGCAGATTCATCTACCATTTTCGATGGTCTGCTTTCACCTTGGTACAGTTCTTGTGGGTTATCTATGTAGAAAACCAGACCAGCTTTCACGTTTGGCTTCTTTAATCCTGCCACTTGCAGTATCGTACTCTCTCTTAATAACGTATCATACTGTTCCTTTTTCAGATCGGGAATTGAAGCAAATACTTGTGAGAAAGACATACGTTACACGGTTCCAGGAATTTTGACCTCTAAAGAATGTCACACGGTGCAAGGAATGTACATACACATGTTTTACCTACCTCACTGGAAATTAGTAAGGAGCTCAGAAGGAACTACGTGCGCATTAGTGCTATCGTAGAAGCGCAGCAATCTACTAATGTGAATTGATACAACCAAAAAGAATTCACCGTCCGTTTATCAAGAAAAGAGTGTTTTACATTTGTAAGTCACTGCAACTGACGCTGTCTCGAGATCTGTCTAAGGCCAGCTTCTAGGTCTCCCAATGTGATTGTGATAATGGCATCGACATCATCGCAATTGAAATCAAGACGTAGATCAAGGTTCTCACGGGCATTGACAAGCAGAGCGTCTACAAGTCCTCCGTTCATCTGTTTACGCCGTTCTTCGGTGGTCTCCCTGGCAATCAGCTCTCCAACAGCCTCGATGCTGCAGCTTGGATGCAGCTTGAACCCGTAAAGCAGACTAGCGTCGCTTGGGCTATTCATCTTCAGATGTAGGATCTCTGCTAATTCTGTGGTGGTGAAATCATCAAAGTAGAAGAACTTCGTGACCCTCCTACAGAAACCATCGTTCGAGGTGATGACACGCTTCATTGGCTCACAGTACCCAGTAAATATAACCACTATCTTGCCACTGTCCATTACAGACATTATCTCCTCCAGGGCCTCAACACCATAATCCTTATCATCGGATTTTTGCATTGGTATCAACCTGTAAGCTTCATCCACGAACAGAATCCCTCCCTCGGCATCCTGTATCTGTAGAGTGTAGACACAACTGTGATGACAATGAATTAAGTAGTGTGAAGACACACACCAATAACCACTAGCATAATGCCCGTGCTAACGCTACGGCGATATTTAGTAATACAATTCAAATAAGCATGAAGTTGATTACAAAATATCTAGTGATGTCCCTACAAAAAGACACATAGTTACATGTATGTAGACAAACAAACTTGTTAAGTGTAATTCCACCTCCACTGCATGGTGTAGCATTATCATTATCAGGCACTTCTTTGCTTTAGATAACCAAAATGACAATCTGAAACTCTTGTACTGCATAAGACATCACATACATTTCAACCATGGAAAATGAAATACCTTAATGAAGAGACCCCTGTTAATCGGTCACCTAAGCTCCCACATTGCTCCAATATACGGCTGCACACCAATCTTTAAACAAATCAAAGAACCCATAAAGAAAAAAATACAAATCGTGTTTAGCAAAGATAAATCACTTACATGTCCTCCAGTGTGCCACGAAGCCACTGGCAGTGACGGCAATCAACACTGTGGATTCGGGAGGTGAAACTGGTACTACTGGACACGAACATGTCAATGATATATAGATTAATGGGCAAATTGATCAAGCACCAACAAAATTTTCATCCATGACAAGCAATACATGATCTATATGAAGTGAGCCTTCACAATACTAACTTGAGTACTTACTATATGAACACCTTGCTTGTCAGCGCGAGTAATGTACACAAAAAAGGTTGCCAGAATAACTGAAGTTATAGGAGCAATAGCTGGCACCCAGAAAAACTTCTTATTCTTCTTTCCCTGTGTAAATCAAACATCACTACTACAATCACTGATTCTAAATTTTAAAGGTGAAAGGTAAAGTCAATGAAAATAAGAGATGCTCACGATGTACTTGGCAAACAGAAGGAAAGATAGGAAAGCTAGGCCGATCACAATTGTCTGCCAGTTCCACTGCATATGCAACAGAACCCCTTGTCAGTTCTTTATATAACTCAGCTAGATAGTAATATTTTCATCAGACTATGTTAAGTACATGATAAGTACCCCATGATGAACTGAACTCCAAACAGAGTCCATAACAGAAACTATGTCAGTTTTCTTTGTAAAGTTCCTGATACCCAACACATATTTCAGCTGCTGGAGCGCAATTGTTATGGCCGCTCCCCCCATGAACCCGACTATTGCAGCATGTGAAAAGAACTCGATGAGGAACCCTAACCTGAAAAATACCAACTCTTAGTTTAATGCATGACCGCATCTGCAAGTTTCTGGAAGATGTTTGTTTATACCTCAGAAATCCTAGGGCTGCTTGAGTGATACCAGCAAAGAAAGTTGCTGTGAAAGCAAGGTGCATGTATTCCTCCCTGTTTTTGACAGGGTCAGCCTCATTTTGTAGTAGTGAACCTAGTAAAAGAGAAACCACCGCAACTGGACCAATTGCTATATCCCTTGAGCTACCCATTGCAGCATATATCAATGGGGGAACGAAGCTGGAGTCTGAAACAAACAAACAAAAAGAAAGTCATAATGGCAACAAAATAAGCTTCAAGAATTTTTTCATCAAAGCGCCAACAGCTGGAAGGAAACTCACATAACCCATACTGTGGATCCAAATTAGCAAGCTTCGAATAGCCAATATCCTATCAGAGTCCAAGATTCAATGTCAGGCACACTAAGTAGTTGAATCATATCACAGGTGGACTAATCATCCTTGATACCTGAGGAATGCAGAGACTTGCAATGGTCAATCCGGCAATCAGATCACCTTTGAACTTGCTGAAGTTGCAGTTCCTTCCCCACTCAAAGACCGGAAACAAGAACTGCAACCCCATCATGAACTTTGTCGATCCGGATTTGTCCTTGTACTGGCGTAGTGGGTTGTCATGGAAGAAAGTCTCCCTTAATGTGTCTACAAACTCTCTGGCCAAGTTCTTTTGAGGGGGATAGCCTCATCTGACATATGATGAACCATCTCTGGCTACAGAAATGCTGCCATTATGATTTTGCTCTCCATAATCCCTATTGTGTGCTCACAGAAAGGGGAAAGAGATAATGATAAAGAAAATCATATTGTGTGCTAGATGCAAACTGTGCAAGTGGAAGAATATGAACATAACGTTCCTGCCATCTTTAAGAGTATATTTCATTAAGCTACTGCACTCAGATAGGAAAACAGATACATATAGATAAACGTGTGCTTCCTAGCTCCTACTTGTAAACCGAAAAGTTACAATAGCACCAGTATTATTCAATTCAATGCAATGCTTAGTCATAGAGCAAGTAGATCTGAGCTCCAGTCACATCATTAGCTACGGTAGTAGATGTCAACATGTTATACTAAGCTCCCAGCAATGGCAGTACATAAAGTCCTTAAGTTATGATACTGAATTAATCAGTGCCTAGTACATAGGAAAAAGGACAAAATGTAGAATAATGAACATAATAATCTGTGCTGACTGATGAGAGAAGAAAACTAAAACATTTCTTACCCTCTTCTCTCTGGCCAAATAAACATGGCCAAACTTGCCCCTCCCAAGTGGTTTCCCAATGTCAAAATCGGACAATACCCACCGCTTCTCCTGCGAATGAGGCGAATCCTACAGCAACGCAACAAAATAACATCATTATCATTCCATTACACTGCAATACCCTCTAGATGCAATTTTTAACCACCAGATCGAGAGGAAAATGAAGCAGTGAATAGGTTTTATTCACTTTATTGAACCCCAAGAAGCAATCTTTGAACAAACAAGAAAAAAGAGCACGGATTCTTGCAACAGCTGAAATAAGCCCAACAATTGCACAAATGGAACCCTAGGAACGCAGCTAAGATGG
>JAYEVE010000405.1:0-28398 GCA_036346375.1 Guadua angustifolia
CCAAAAACATCAGGGGATGAAGCATCAAATTATTGTCGGCTATATCACAATAATAGTATGAATAGTACATCCAACCATATTCAAGTCAAGCACTATTCTTTGGTCTTAAACAGTCACAAAAAGGGAAGGATCACACAGAATGAACTCTGCGCTCACGCAAATTGCACGCCCTGTGATCCAATGTTCGCGTTTTCAGAGCCCCCTAACCTCTAGCCACTTCCTTTGAAGTCTCAAGAACGTTGAACTGCTCTGTGGTGACTGCATAGGTGTCTTGTTACTAGGATTTTGAAATTCGCCAAAATTCCACTGATGAAAATCGGTCATTTTGGTGGGTTCCGAAATATATTTATCCTGGTTACATTTCAGTGGGTTCATTTGAATTTTGTCCAAAAAATTCAAATTTTGATCAAAATTTGTCCCAAAAATCAAAATTCTGTCAAAGTTTGTCAAAATTTTGGACAACCAATTCGTCCCAAAAATTCCACCAAAATTTCAGAAATTACCGAATTTCAGCGGGTGGCGAAAAAATTTTCAAACTGAAATTCGAAACCTTGCTTGTTACTCTTTAGGCAGGCAGCTCGAGAATTTCTATCCCAAGGAAAGAAAGCCGTGTCGTAGGGGTCATGACACCGTGATGAGCTTGATCACATCACAAGAGCACAACAAAATCTTCCGAACACATCTGCCGGCTTTTGTCATGGCACAGAAAACAGGCACCCTAAAAATTGCATTTAGCAAGGTTCATCAAGTGAAGCAATCAGCAGAAGCCCCACCCACCCTTGACCTCATCATGCACATCAGAACAAACAAAAGGCAACAAACTAGTACTGAGAAGCTGAGCCATTCAAAATCACACACAGAATCTCCTAAAAATGTGGATCTACCAAGGCATTTTACTGTGCTACAGTATCTTTTCTTGTTATTACCAGAGAAATGAAAGGTTTCAAGAAATGGCAGTTACTCACAGAGATGACATCCCCTATATTGCTGGAGATATTTTTAGGGTCCTTTGAGATTGGCCTGCAGTCAAATATACAGATGACTTTGATAAATTCCCAGGAAGAAGATAAGGAGCAAAATAGTAACATCTCAATTCAAGAACTACTATATAGACATAACAATCACATGACAGCTGAAGCAAACATGTATCTCGTCATTACCCGGGTCACGTGTACAGGGACTGAATTTAATTGGTGAGATTTGTGAATAAAGATAGATTTAATAATTGTACAAAATTGTCAGTACAAAACTCCCACTAGCCATATGTCCATGAACCAGAACCAAGTATATATGATGTGATTCCTACTTTCTTAGCATAGGCGGAGCCGTCAGTGGGGTTGGAGTCCACCCCGCCAGTTCAGCAAAAAACTTTTGAGATGCATTGCTTGTCTAAATCCGAAAGATTTATTTGCAAACTTTGATCATGGCAAGTTTATGCGACTTTCAGAAATATATTCTGATGATTTTTCGGTATATAACCGTGTTGTTTTGGAAAAACAACTTCACTTATTTGCTGATGACATGAGAAGAGAATCAAGAGATGAATTTCAAAGTAATGATGATCTTGCTAGCTTCGCTGTAAAGATGGTTCAAGCAAAGAAGCACCTGATTTATGCATTGGTTTATAGACTGATTGAATTAGCACTAATTTTACCTGTGGGGACAACTACAGTTGAAAGGGTTTTCTCGGCAATGAAGATTATTAAGACAGATTTGCACAATAAAATAAGTGATGAATCCATTGGTCTATAGACTGATTGAATTAGCACTAATTTTACCTGTGGGGACAACTACAGTTGAAAGGGCTTTCTCGGCAATGAAGATTATTAAGGCAGATTTGCGCAATAAAATAAGTGATGACTGGTTGAATGATCTTATGGTATGCTACATTGAGCGAGACGTGTTTACAAAGATAGACATGAAAGATATCTTACAACGTTTTCAGAATATAAAAACTCGTAAATATCAACTGTTAACTCTTTTGAAGCAATGATGGTACGTTTTTCTCCTTTCATAGTTACATACTTATATTGCATACAATTTAAATTTCAACTATTTTACAATACATCGATAGTCATAGTAGTTGATTTTGAATATCACTTTTTTAAGCCCTCTCTTTAGAACTTTTTGCTCCGCCACTGTTTCCTAGTTGACATCTCATAATATTTCTCTATAACTACTGAAACACTCTATTGTGCTACTAATATTCCAGCTACGCATTAACCAAAAATCAACCAATTTGTACTGGCATATGCTTGTAAAATCTGAAGAGCAACTCACCGAGAAAGATGCCCGATCAGATCAGCCACCTGAGGGGAGTGCTGGGCAAGATGCAGCACGGCGAGGCCAAGGAACACCATGAACCCAAGAAGATGCCTAAACCCACAGGAAAAACATCACATGAACAGCAGCAGCAGCAGCAGCAGCAGCAAGAAAGATACAGAACGCATCCAAGAAAAGGTGATGCGTGCAGTTGAATCAGAGGAGCTTGTTAGTGACTGAATCCGTACGTCCAGATGTTGATGGTCTCGTTGTGCCATGAGAAGAGGCTGAGGACGGCATTGAGGATGGGCCACTCCGAGCGGTAGTAGTTGAGGATGAACTCGTTCTCCTTCATGTAATCCGGCAGCTCATGGTAGCTCACGAGCCCGTGCTTCTTCTCCCCTTCCCTCTTCTGCTTCCTCCTCCTGCCTCCTCCTCCTCCTCCCTTGATCTCCTCCTTCATGGCCGGCATTTCTTGGTGGTGGGCACTCACTGTGCCCTTACTCTCCATGGCCTCTCTCTCTCTCCCCCACTCTTAATTGCCCTTCTCTGTCTCTCTGTCTGGGATTCTCACAGCAGAAAAAAGGATATGAAGGCCTTGGCTGCTCTAGCTCGTGTTAAAAATGGTCAGAGGCACACACACACTGGAGCAGGTAGTTCTTGCGAGGAAGGCAAGCAATCTATACGGAGTTGTCATGTGGAGTCCAGGATATGTATGGCACGGTGCGGTGCTATTTAAGCTGTTTCTTTTTCTCTTTTATTAGTGTAGCACTCTGGTATTATTGCTGAAAATTTATTTTTGATGCTTTCGTGCTGAAATGGAAATGTCCAAGATATGTTGCTCCAGGGAGCAGGTGTCATTGGCACTTTCACATATTTTTTTGGGTATAATTGCACGAAGGCGTGGGGGACTTCGTTCTTCGAAGTGAAAAGGACAAATACAACCACATCAATACTGTTGCTAAGAAAAATGAAAAAAAAACATATTAATAGAAATGTTGAAGAATAAAAACCCTCATTAAATACTAGCCAAACAAAATTAACTGCATATGGATCTATCCCATTTAATTTCAAAATGACTATACTAATGTCAAATAAATATCAATATGTTGGCAACAAAAATTATCAACTTGAGAAGAAACACGCTAGTTACAGATTTTCGCTCTGCACATTTTAATACGAGATCTTCTCCTGTATTTGTAAATTATATGGTCCATCCATCAGTTGTAATCCAATGGTTTAGAGTTATTTGAGTTATGGGACAGGTACTAACTTGAAAGTAGGATAAGAGGCTATACACATAATTTGACACATCCATCTAAATAGGAAGATCGTGTTAAATAGGAAAGAGAGACAACGATTCTTTACAAAAAGAATAGAGAAAGATAATTTGCCCAATTTATACCTTCTTATTCAGAGCAAAAGTTGATTGTTGACGGGAAAGACCTAGGGATTGATAACAAATTTTGCAAAGGCAATGAATGAGCACAGTCCATTGGGCTAAATTTTCAGCTGCATTTACCTGAATCACACTAAACTGCACAATTTAGCAAGAATCGGATTGAGTAATTGATTATTGGAAGTAGCCTAACATGGATTACTTAGGTCTATTAGATCTAAATTGCTATATGAATTGGGCTGAGTAACTGACTATTAGACTAAGAAAGTTAACATAGGTTACATAGTTCTACTATGACTTACTAATTATCATAGAGGTAGATCGAAATTGCAAAGAGTGGTAGGACGAAATTGCCACAACGGCTCTCCACAGATTTGTTCCAAATGGGGTTAAGTCAAAGAACGATTATTAAATCACCTATTTACACAAAAATTCCTCTCCCTATGTTAATTCTTGCAAATCAACTGTTGATCTTTTTCTAAGGGAAGGTACCTGAGGTACGTTCCAAGCACCGGAGAGAGTCACTTTTAATACATTTTAATTTCAATCATAATACATTTAAATTAGAATAGTGCTTTAGGTGGAGTCGGCAACGACACGGCCATTGACTATGGGATCGACGGTAGTCAGATCAATGATGGTGAAAATGAGTTAGATGTTGGAATGGCAGGCTACGGTGGCGGTGACCAAGAGCTGAGTAGCAGAGGTGGTGCAGAGACGACGGATGTGGCGGTGGAAGCCTTACGGGCAGTAGCGGAACCAGAAATTTATAAAGGAGGGGGTTTAAGAATGAAATGAACATTTACTAGTGATTGATATTCAAAATTTAATATATAGTAAGTACAATATGTAACACTTGTAATTTGCTAGAAATTTCAAAATTTAATATATGCATACATACATACATATATATATGTATCTATATATATATACACGCTCTTTTTGATGAGCCATTAGGGGCCAGGCCCCACCACACCCCCCAATGGCTCCGCCGCTGCTTATGGGAGTTCTATGAAGTGTACCTGAAACTTTAATTAAAAAAAGGGTACATATCTCTCTTTATAAATTCACAATTTCTTATTTAATTCAGAGCATGAAGTTCAGTGGTTTACCACTTTTAATCACACCAAGTATATGTATATGCACCAAATTAAAAGCACAAACAGGAGCTTTGCAAGAGAAATTAGGTAGCTGTTGTTTGCTCGGGGTTCCTTTCCAGCTTTGACCCGTTTAAGTCGTAGCCTCGTAGGTGCCTGCTGGTCATCCACCCATTCATCTCCCCAACTGTCATTAATTCTCCATCGCTGCGTCCTGTGCTCCTGCTCCCAGCAGAATGCTGCATGTTTTCTCTCTCTGGCGTGCAGGCAACCGTTGAAACTCTGATGAGATGAGACGAGTTCAGCTTCAACTTCGGAGTTCAGACCTGATTAGTGGTTGGGAGCTCACAACCAACTTCAGCTAACCCAGTCTAATGATGCTGTGAACTGCAGTGGCCAACCCCAATCCATGACACGAAAGTTGTCTGATTCAACTTATTCACACCGTTTTTTTTAACAACATGAGGGGTGAACAGGTTCAGGGATGAAGAATTCTCCCGTTTTGGAATCGAGTCAAAGGTGGCTGGCTCACTGTGAAGTGAACTGAAACTGCAGCTGTTCATATCTGGAAGCGATCAAGAAAAAAAAAAGCTAGTGCAAGAGTGCAGCCCCCATTTTTCAGTCGACTTTTTCGCAAAATAATTCCGCTAGTCATTACTAATTACACAGAAAAGGCACGACTTTGGCCAACCATAAACTGATAACCAATCACTCCAACTACACAGCAGTTTTTTTTTTCAAACTCTCTTTTCAGCTATCAAACAAGGACTTAGAACAGAAAAATGGTTCTAAAACAAGTACGCAAGAACAAGCAATATAAAAGACCGAGCGAGTTTCTCCAGGGGCAAGTAAAAAAAGGGTGAAAAGATGCGTGTTTCAATGGAAAGAAGAGGCATAGAAGTAATCACACAAGGAGTGGAAATAAGAAAAACATGGTGTGTTACTGTTGTAGCTACTACACCAAACTGCAGCTGCTTTGAGTGCAAGTTATACCCAACAATAATGATGTTTAGCCATATAAAATATAGGTTTTATGTGATAAGTCAGAGTGACATGGCCCCATTTACCATACTGCTTTCGATTTGCAATCCTAAGGTGCAAATCAGAGGACTGGGGCATAGCCCAGTGGCGTGGGATGCAGTTGGGCTCCCAGCCGACCCGGGTTTGAGTCTTGAACTCGGCGTTTCTCGCAGAGACGAGTGCAGGCGCGTGTGTGCGTGCGTATGGTGTGTGTGCGTCTGTAGCTCGTCTGTATTTCTTTCTTCTATAATGCATGCCAGTGCTCTTGGCCAATTTTTTTTTAAAAAAAGGTGCAAATCAAAATAAACGATCAAAGTGATGTTGTTTTGAGAAAAAAAACGAAGTGCAAACATATGGCAGAGGCCCGAGAGGGAGGTGAGGGAGGAAGGCCAAGGGAAGGTTGTGAAAACCCTAGTATCTAAAGAGGATGAATTTTTTTTATTTAATATTTATTTTAAATCGTTTTTTTAGAACTAGTCGCCATGGAGAAATTTTCAAAATACTCGGCGCCGCTTCGCCAGGCGATCGCCTCAGACGGGCGTAACGCTGGTCCCACTAACGGTCGGAACGGCGCCGCTTGAGCTACGCGCCGACGGACACGCGTCAGGCGTCGCCAGTCATCGCTCCACTGGGCGATCGCCCATGCCCTAGGCGACTGTGGGTATTTTATACCCAGACATCTTGGCCATTTGGTTGTTGCCACGAGAGCGAGAGCGAGAGGAGGAGAAGAAGAGGAGAGGAAGGAGAGGAAAAAGAGAGAGGGAAGAAAAAGAGGGAAAAATATTCATCGTTTTTGAAGGTAAGTCCATTAAATTTATATGTAATTTTTTTGAAATTTTAGTATTTTGTAATATTTAGAAATATTAGGATTGGTAGTAGAAATATTAGGTAATGTTTAGAGATTTAATATAGTATTTAGACATATTAGGATTGTAGTATTTAGAAATGTTGAGAATCAATATAATATTTGGAAATTTAATTTAGTTAGGATTGGATAGTACAAATATTAGGCAATGTTTACTGATTTAATATTTAGTATTTATGTATGTAATATTTTAGAGATTTAATATTTAGTATTTATGTATTTAATATTTTAGAGATTTAATATTTAGTATTTGCGGTATGTAATATAGGTAATCGAATTACTTATTTATAGTGAATGACCGTGTTACGTTAAAAATTAGTATATTTAAAAACATGGTAGGCACCGTTACAAATCAGTAGAGTAAAATTTGACGACAATATATTGTGACATTTATATAGCGGTTAGGTGGAGAAATGATGGTTTTTTCGGTTCGACGTTGTAGGCAGTATGTCGGAGACATTGTATTTTCAGATATTCTATGGAGATGGGGAGATAGCACAGGGGCCGAATGGAGTCGATTTGTCGGGATTTTCAGCAGTCATACAGGGCATATCTAGGCCGAGAGATAGGACATACAGGGGTTTGATGGAGTTTATATTTCGGATGTTGGTTTGGATGCCCGAGTGTTAATTTGCGGGTTAGAAGCGAGAGTAAGTCGTCTTGTGAGACTTTTTATGGAGAGCGATTCCTATTAACGCGACCTCGGCATGGAGGAGCTATGTTGGATCTGTTGTAGAGCGGGTTGGCGCTCATGTTCTTTGGTAGATTGGTACTGTGTACCTCCATCGGTGTCGGAGGTGCGTGATGTCGGGTAGATATTACGGAGGAGGAATCTGAGATATGCAACAACGCGATGATGAAGGTGGTGGCGAGGTTGGCGGTGGCGACGGATCGGGGCGAGGAGCCACCGTGGAGGCGCGGGGTGGCCGACGAGGGGAGGAGGTGGAGCACATAGTTGAGTTGATGGAGGAGGAGGACCGTGCGGATGAGGAAGTCCACGATGGCTAACGCCGGACGAGGAGGACAATACTCTGAGGTGCTCTGCCCCGGTGCGTGGACTAAATATAATTTCAAGACGACAATGAATGAAGGAACAGAGATGCATGGGAGTATCATGAGAACGAGGTCGCGTAGGGGCCATATATAAAGACAAGGAGGCCGTGATGGATGCGGTGAAATCATGGTCAATGTCTCTTGGCGCCAATTCGAGGTAGTGAAGTCCAAGAAAAAGACTACGACGTGAAGTGCGTAGTTGATTCGTGCCCATGGCGGTGCATGCATATAAGGGAAGTGGAGGGACTCTGAAATGTTCCATAGTGAAGGAGCATAATCGCTAATCTGGAGGAAGCGGAGCAGAACACATAATCTGTCGTCACTTGGGTGGCAAATGTGTTTTATGGTCGATCATCGACAATCCGCACTCTGACCTCGATCCATTATCGAGCCGTGGAGGAGAGGTTTCAATACAAGATTAGCTACGGAAAGGCATGGAGAGCAAAAGAACGGCTTTGCAAATACGGTTCGGGACATACGAGGCTTCTTACGAGAATATTCCACACTTGCTCGTGGCAATATCAAGTAGGAATCCGAGACGGTCATCGACCTTGCGGAGTTTCCGCGGATGGTGCGTCGCGGGTAAGTGGGTCTTCGTACCGGCCTTCTTCGCCCTCGGCGCATGCATTAATGCCTTCAACGCATGTCGCCCGGTCATTTGCATGGACGCACATTCTCACAGGAAATACAAGGCCGATTCTAATCGCATCGCGGTGGGCGCCAACAACCGTGTTCTATGGTCGCATTGGCCTTCGTGGAGGGGGAAAACACGAGAGCGGTAATGGTTTCTTGAAAGAGTCAAGATGGCGATTGTGCAAGACCGCCCGATGTATGTGTCATCCATGACCGACATGCAGGTTCTTGAGGGCGATCGTGGATATGCAACAAGGGTCGGCGTCGTGGGAGCGACAAAGTGGCGGACACGAAGAGCGGGTGGTGCATGAGGCACATGGGTGCCAATTTTTCCGTCGGTCAGAACAAGGAACTTATGAACATGTTCAAGCGGCTGTGCAAACAGAACCAGCGGAGGAAGTTCGAGTCGTTGTGGAGGACGTTGGATGAACTAACCAAGAAGCAATCACTGAATCCAAGGGATGGCGCTAGTTCGTCAAGGAACCCTATGGTGTACCACGAGCAAGGAGATGACCTGACCTTGTGTGTGCTCCCGACCGCGCGCAAACATCCGGCGTAGGCCGGGGGCAAGCATAAAGAGTTTCACGGAGTGGATACGACACGAGCCGTTGGAGAAATGGTCCATTCTGCATGACGAGGGCGGTTCCCGCTATGGAATAATGACAACCAACCTGGCGGAGATTTACAACTGGGTAATGAAAGGCGCGAGATGCCTCCCGTTGGTGGGCATTGTTGAGGGTGTGTTACTAGGCACCCAAAGATATTTCGTTGAGCGGTACAAGGCCTCCGTTGCATGTATGTCGGACAATCGCCTGTCGTACTCGACGGTTGTCTCTACGTACATGGCAAACAAGACACGGAAGGCACAGACACATCGCTTGACACCGGAGAGTGGCGTGGAACGGAGGTACCACGTGCACTGCGGTGACCGGGGTCGAAGAGGTGCCCACCGGGAGAGGACTTCCCATCTGTGCGTACTCCGAGCTGCTGACTGCGAGTGCTCCTGCCAGAAGCCACGCCTGCTGCACTTGCCGTGCTCGCACGTGATTGCCGCAGCAGGCGAGACACACCAGTCATGTCGTCCGTACATCTCCCACTACTACTACAAGCAGAGTGTTCTCAACACGTGGCATAACGAGGTGTACGGGTACCGGGTCGATGGATCGTTCACGGCAGCCCCCCCTCCAGGGCATCGATGGGTACCGGACATCCGAATGTTGAAGCAGAAGGTCGGGCGTCGAAGGACACGGCGTATTAGGAACGATATGGACGAGTCTGAGGCGCGTCGTAATTGTGGATAATGCAATTCTATGTACGAGTTATTTGTTGTCTCCGTCAATGTATTTTCGATTCTATGTACCAGTTAATTGTTGTCTCCGTCAATGTATTTTTCGATTCTATGTACCAGTTAATTGTTGTCCCCGTCAATGTATTTTCGATTCCATGTACCAGTTAATTGTTGTCCCTGTCAATGTATGTTCGATTCTATGTACCAGTTAATTGTTGTCCCCGTCAATGTATTTTCGAGTGTATGTACCAGTTATTTGTTATCCCCGTTAATGTAATATTTGAATATGGAACATTGCATTACTTTTCATTTACTTTTTTGTAGTTGCAACGTGTACCATAAATTTGCTTTCTAACCATGAATTTGCTTTGTAACCACGCAGGTGCAGGCGACGATGGCGAGAGTTGGGCGTGCTGCTGACGCTACTCCCGAGCTGCTAGACCAGCACGTGGACTTGACCCACCGGTCTAGGTTGTCCGCAGTTGAGGGCCGGCGGCTGGGGACACTGCGGTCTCGGGTGCCGAAGGAGTTTCTTCGGATCGACCCGCGCTGGGTTCCACAGTAAGCTGCCGAGTTTTCGCACTCTTTTACTTACCTGCTAATGGAATTTTAACGACGCTACACACTACGTGCAGGTTACGAGCTGCCGGCTTACTTCCGTTCTGCCGGATGGTGGAGCAGACGACTGTGGAGGGCCCGCACGTCACACGGTTCTCGTACGACCGGTCCCTGCTGACCGCTCTCATGGACCGGTGGAGACCGGAGACACACACGTTCCACCTGCCGTGCGGAGAGATGGCTCCCACGCTGCAGGACGTGTCGTACCTCCTCGGCCTCCCTGCAGGGTCGTGCGATTGTGCCGCCGCACGCCCCCTCGATTGGTGTGAGCAGATTGGAGGCGCGCCGCCGAGTGGACCGACACCCGCGGCCAAACCCGTCGTGCCTACAAGACAGATGAGAAGCACGAGTCGAGCGTGGTCTGCTCCGGTTCCACGGTTAGTACCTCGTTCATTGCAACAAGGGATACGACCGAGCTGCCGACAATCATCATGCGAATCTGCGGTGAGTTTCTCCACCGGAGGCAGCGAGATGACTGCACGCCACATGGGCGTACACGCTAGTCTGTTCGGTTGGTACTGTTCCCATCCTCGCACGGGGACACGGTGGACCGCTTTGATCGAAGTTCGCCAGTTTATCGCCGACACCCCGGCGAACCAGGTAACACATTTCGTTAAAATCTCTTACGACAGGACATGTCTAACTTTGCCGTTGTACACAGATGGTGCAGTGGTCGTGGGGCTCTGCCGTGCTCGCGTGCACGTACAGGGGTCTGTGCGAGGCTGTCTCCAAGGTAGGCAAAGAGGCGCTGTTGACGGGCTGCGTTCTACTACTGCAGCTGTGGTCCTGGGAGCACTTCTCCTTCGGTAGGCCCGAGGTTGACCCGGCGCCGTACTCACAGGACCTGTACCACGGCCTCCCCCAGATCGACTGGCCCACTATGGGCCTCTCTTGGGTTCAAATGACAGTATGCCCCTTATATCTAACCCCTAATTTGGACACTTTAATAAGACGCACTACTTTTTGTTCCGCAGCGGGTGTACGCCCACCAGCAGACCAAGAAGTCGTACCCCGAGTTCGTTCGGGAGTTTGACAGACTGCACGCCGAGGACGTGCGGTGGACACCGTACAGCGCGCGCGACGTCCAGGTCCGAGCACCTCACGGGCTGTCCGAGCATTGCTGGCGTGACCATCAGCTCTGGCTCACCCGTAAGGTCCTCCTCTTTGACCTGTGCGTCGAGGAGTACTCGCCGCACCGGGTGCTGCGGCAGTTCGGCCTCTTCCAGACTTTCCCCCTGCAGACTACTCACACTGTCTCACGTGCCGCGCACAAGTAAGTGTCCTGAGCACAATACTTACCATTTATTGGAATGAATGTTGTATGTAAATTGCCGCTTTTGCTTTGCAGATGACCGGTCGGGGCATGCACTTGGCACTCCGTTCTTTGCGCGCATGATACCGTGGGGCGATGCGATGGGACGAGGCGGCGAGGGCAGGGGTGCGAGACCCGGCCGTCTGACGATTCCACGTCGACGACGATTACATGGATAATGCACGCGCCACGACTTCGGCTTAGGGTTGGGCACACACCGCCAGAGTATGTCGGCTCCGGCATCGGTGTCGGAGACGTACCCTTCACAGATGTCCCAGAGGGAGAACGTTGCGGTAAGGGTCACCCCCAAAACCCTACACGTATGTTTTTTATGTAAATTAACTCATATCAAGCTGGCATTACTTGCAGGCACGTCTTGCAGGGCAGATGTACGGGGAGTTCGAGTCCGTGTTGGCGGGCCTCGACGCGGACGTCGTGCTCACCCCCGTTCAGCAGCGGGAAACAATTAGTCGGTGGCCGCGCCACGATGGGGCGGATGTGCCGCCTACTCACCTGCCGGGGGGGCCGAGACGTGGTGCCCGCCGGCAAAGACCTCCCGCCTAGTGGAGGCGTGCCACACTCGCTCAGCGAAGTCGCCCCACCGCCCGACGTCACCCAAGTCGCGCCCTCGTGTCCTCCTGACGCAGCGGGCTACGGTGGGGTGACACCGCCGATCTTCGTCTCGCCCGCCGCGATGTCGGGTGGGGTGACGCGGCGAGTCCGCGACGGTGTTGTCGACTACTCGAGGTAATGCACGACATTGACGAGGATGCGAGTTTCGATGTGGACCGGTTCATGTCCACCGAGGAGCACGGCCACCACCGCAGCAGACACCCGAGCCGCCGACATACTCGCTACCCCTCGGGAGCGGGCGGGCTAGGAGGGTCGTCCGTCGCCGCCGCCACTCACGTACCCCACCGAGCAGATCAGGAGGCGTCGCCGTGACTGACTTGTTGTACAGCTTGTACTTTTGTAATGTATTTATCTTCAGCACCATGTTGTCTAACTATCGAGTAGTAGATATGTTTTCTTAGCCATGTCGTTCACTTATTTTTACGATTTTCGCAACTTGCGTGCGAGCAACGTCGCATAGCTCGACAATATATAATTGGCTATTAATAAACGATGAACAAATAGCTCTTTGTGAAAATGTAAGGAGGCGACTACCCAAGGTAAATTTCGCTACTGAAATGGGGCGATAGCCTCGATATGTCGAGGCACATCGCCCAAGGTAAATTTCGCTCGAATGGGGCGATAGCCTGATATGTCGTGAGCACATCGCCGAAGGTAAATTTGCATACTGAAATGGGGCGATAGCCCTGATATGTTAGGAGGCACATCGCTCGAAGGTAAATATCGCCCAAAAATGGGGTGATCACCCCATACCCAGCGATATCTACCCTTTATAATCTTCATTGTCAAGACGCCTCGCATACCCAAAGAGAGAGAACAAGAAAGAACAAGAGAGAAGGGAAGGAGAGCCCACAATGTCGTTTCTCTGTCGCCTCTTGAAGCGAAGTCATCCACCCGAATATCCGGATGAGAGTTGCGTCGACGCCCAGATTCTCCGGAGTTGCCTCGACCGAAATGTGATTGCAACCCTACGGCCAAGATGATGCAATCTACCCATGGAGACACGGCGCCGCGCTCCTCATCAAGCAGTGCCGCACCTACAAGGTAAACCTCATGGTGTCCACACAATACATGGTAACACTACCATCTCATGCTTCATTCTTTCTTTTCTTAGCACAAGGACCGGTGTTGCTTCTTCCAATGGATCGACGGGTCGAACGACGCGACTACTTAATTTCTCAACAACTGCCACGACAACTACCCCGCTTCGCCGAGAACTTCACCGGTGGGAGAGGCCGCCAGGATATGTCCCTTTTCTAGATCGACCAGAGCTTAGGGCCGGTGTGCAAGGGGCCAACCGATCGGTGAGTCTCATGCGACATACTCATGTTGAACTCACAAAGTAGTAGTTCTAAACCAGTTCATCCCACACGGGGAGTTCAAAAGGACACTTGCAAACATCAACAAGTCAAAGGAGGAACCTCCTCGGGGCACCCAAAGCCCGACGTTATGCGTACATGGCACGGAGGCGATGGTTGATACCGCCACGGTGATCTAGCGGACCGGAGATTCTACCGGTGCCCCTTGGCCGAGGATGAGCGGTCTTTGGTACTTCAACCGGTGGACCGAGAGCGTACCACCCACATCTCGTGCAACCCGCATGGGATAACTGGGGAGAATTTTTTGAATAATATTATTTTAATTCAAATTGCGACATTAATACACGTATTTAAAAATTGCGAAATAATATCTCGCCGCCAAACCGTTTGGCGATAATAGGGTTGTCGCCAAAGCGGTTTGGCGATAATAGGGTAGTCGCCAAACGGTTTGGCGACTATACCGTAATCCCGCGTGTCAGCCCGGTGACAGCCCGGTGACAGCCAGTAGTCGCCGAGCCGTGTCGCCAGGTCAGGTAGTGGTCGCCAGACGGCTCGGCGACTACTTAGTAGTCGCCAAGCCGGTTGGCAACTACTAGTAGTCGCCGAGCGGTGTAGCGACTACTAGTAGTCGTTCAACTGTTTGGCGATAATACTGTACATTTTTTTAATTTTTGAATAAATTTTGTTGTGAACTGTTTATGCAATAATTGTTATATTAAACAGAAAAAAACTAAAAAAACTCTTGTCATGTAATAGACGGGAAGAATTATTTTAGTTCGTTAGTGATACGCATCTCACTTTCGTATTTTCATAGCCCCGCAGGATAGGCCAGACACGGTCTAAAAAAGACGGAATAAATGAAGGCCGGCCTAAGCAGTGCGGGCTAGCACTTACGTATGGGCGAGATAGCAAGACGTTCCTCCGGCATTTTGTTGCGAAAGTCGGAAAAGGCACTTACGGCTCTGAAACCACGGAAATCGTGGGCACTAAGGGTTTTCGTTGCCCATGACAGGCGCACCACGGTCCAAAAATTACGGAAAAATTCAAGGGCGACCTACGCAATGCGGGCTACCACTTACGTATGGGCGAGATAGCCAGACGTTGGCCCGGCCATTTGTTGCGAAAATCGGAAAAGGCACTCGTGGGTAGAATCAACGAGCACGTATAAAAATTAAATTAGACAACCACGACGTCGGAAATTTTTGAAATTTTTTATGGAGGTTTCTGATAAATCAGTGATATTACCATAAAAATTTCAAATAATTTGAAGATCTGAACAATGTTTTTAAATTCAAACAATAAAATTTGATTGTTATGAACATTTGAAAATTTCATTTTTATTGTTATGAACATCACAGATGTGAATTTTCAAAATTTTATGGTCGACAACAACTCATGTTATGAACACTTAAATTATTTGTTGAACATATATAAGGGCACATACAATCAAAGTTCGATGAGAAAATAAGCAATAGATTAGATTATATTAGAAGGGCATTACAACAAAGGATTTGAAATTGCTTGACTAACTAACTAACGAAAAGCACTGTTCGTCATGGTGGAACAAATGATCGTTCCGCCTATCTGGGTACAGCCAGAATGATGTCCCACATTTTCTGCATATTACCTGACCCGTTCTAATTTTGCGATTTGTCCTCGGACACCGCTCAATCCCTACTATGAAAGAACTCCATGGGGATCCGCAGTGCTCCCAGTTGTCGCCGATTGGGTGGCCTATGCCGACGTCTCGGTGTATAAGACTTAAATTTTGGTTGTTCTTTATGTGGATTTCGCCTCCCATATGGGCATGTCATCCCGATTCGGCGCCCCTATGTTAATACCACTCGGGTTCCGGATGGTCCGCGAACGCGTCGAGGATTTGTTGCGTGGTGCGGACCTCACGGCCGCTTCCCTTGTCCCTTCTTCTTCGAGAGGAGGAACCCTCTTGCGCTCTCTTTGTGTTGGCGTTGTCGGAGACATGCGAGGCGCCCGCCTGCTTCTGCTCGACTCCACTATATGGTGCAGGAGGTGTGTGTTGGGCTTATGCTTGGACAACCGAAGCGTGCCTTGCGATCAATGCAAGATGCCCGCTTTGGTGGTTGCATAACACCGTGAGGCGCATACTCGGGTCCGGCTTTTCGGGCGGTAGTGGCACCACGGAGAGGGTTGCTCCCCGTTATCCCATGCAAAGTTACTCGAGATGTGGGTGGTACGTCTCCGGTCCACCAGTTGAAGTAGCCGCACCATTCATCCTCGGGCAAGGCACCCAGTAGAATCTCCTATCCGCTAGATCACCGTGGCAGTATCAACCATCGCCTCCGTGCCATGTTCGCAAACGTCGGGGCTTTGGTGGCCCGGAGGAGGTTCCTCCTTGACTTGTTGATGTTCGAAAGTGTCCTTCGAACTCTGTGTGCGATGAACTGGTTTAGCACTACTACTTTGTGAGACTAACATGAGTATAACGCATGAAACTCACCGATTGGTTGGCCCTCGCACACCGCCCTAAGCTCGGGTCGATCTAGAAAAGGTACATATCTGGCGGCCTCTCCCACCGGTGAAGTTCTCGGCCAAGCGGGTTTGGCGTCGTGGCGCTTGTAGAGAAATTAAGAAGTCGCGTCGTTAGGCCCGTCGATCCATTGGAAGAAGCAACAGGTCCTTGTCCCGAGAAAAGAAAGAATGAAGCATGAGATGGTAGTGTTACCTCAGATTGTGTGGACACCAATAGGTTTACCTTGTAGGTGCGCACAAAGATAGTGGTGTGCGCGCGCCGTCGCTCCATGGGTAGATTGCTCAATCTTCGCGGAGGTTCTTGATCGCATTTTGGTCGGGCAACTCCAGAATCAAGCGCCGACGCCATCGCATCCGGATATTCGGGGGATGACTTCGCTGTCAAGAGGCGATCAGAGAACGACATTGTGTCCTAATTTGTGTAGATTCACCGACGTTGATTCTTTGGTTTGGCTGTGTTAGATGTCTACCCTTCGCCATGTTTTATAGTGGTGGTGAGGGTTACTCGACGACGTGTCACCCATCATCAAAGCGCGTGTTGTCGCTTTCACCGAAAAGTGGGGTGCGCGTGTTGTCGTCTCGACCAAAAGCGGGTGCGGCGTGTTGTCCTCTCAATCTAAAAAGCGGGTGCGCTGCGGTTGTCGTCTCGGCGAGAAAGCGGCGTGGCAGTGAGTGTTGTCGTTTGATCTGAAAAGCGGGTGCGCGTGTTGTCGTCTCTCGCCGAGCAACGTGGTCCAGAGTGTTGCCGTTTTAGTCTGGCGGGTGCGGCGTGTTGTCGTCGCCGAGCGAAGCGATGCGGCGTGTTGTTGTTTGATCAAAAGCGGGTGCAGCGTGTTGTCGTCTTCGCCGAGCGGCCGGTGCTGCAGCGTGTTGTCGTTCACCGAAAAGCGGGTGCGTGTTGTCGTCTCTGCCCGAGCAGCAGGTTGTCGCTTTGACCGAAAAGCGGGTGCGGCGTGTTGTCGTCTCTGCCGCGGCGTGGTGCGGCGTGTTGTAAATCTCGCCCGACCGAAGCCGTGAACTAGTAGCGCAGAAACTCGAACTAACTAACCCTATTCAATGCCTTTAGAATTACTCGTGTAATCTGACAGATGTTGGTGTGACTAGCTTTGGAACCCAGTTTGGACAGCCATATCACACGAAAAAGCGTGAACATCACTATTAACATTGTAAAACAGTACGAACAAAGTAACAAAGCGAGAACAACACTCTAAACAATGTAGAATAGTACAAAGTAAGAACAAAAGTAGGACAGCAGCCTATCAACGAGTCCCTAGTCGGCCCCACCCCTCCTACGACGACTCTTCTTCGGCCTACGTGCTGAGGCCGGTGCATCGTCAAGAGGGCGAGGGTGAAGCGCCTGCGATGGCCCCGCCTGCTCCTGCGATGGCACCGCCACCCGTAGTCCGGCGGGAAGAACGCCGTATTGCCGACGGTCGCGGAGGCAACAACGTACCAAGGTACCGAACTCCGAACGCGGAACTGCGTGTGGTGTCGGTCTGCGTGCGTGTCTCGTGCCAATGTCGGTCGCTGCGCGTCGCTGACGGTCGGCGAGGCAAGATCTAATAATGCACCGCCAAGCGGTCGCGAAGAACTCCTGCTCGACGTGGCCGGAGGAGTGCGTGGACTGAGAGAACTAGCCTCCACCCTCAACGTAGCCTTCGCGTTCGGATAATACCTTTTAATTGTAGTTACGTGATGCAAAAACTCAACGTAAGTAGCTCGACTTACCTGGCGTGGGGACCATGGTGTGGCGTGGTGCTCGCCACCGACCCTCCACCACGCTGGCCCGGAGGCAAAGGAGTGTGGAAGCCGCACTCGCCTCCATTGTGTAACGAGGAGCCGGGTCGTGGGGTGTGTAGGCACGCCGCGGCGGTCTCGAGGTGGCAGGGTAGGTAGCGCCGACGTGTCGACAAGAACCCAGCCCACGATCTCGCCCAAAGCCGCCACCATGCGTCCTCAGCCTCTGCCATCTCGGCCCAAATGAGATGGCAACTCCGCCCCGTAGCTGGACAAGACATCGACCCGTCGTGTGCAGCTCCCTAAGCGTGGTCCACCGCCACACACGAGAAAGTGATATGCATATGGACATAGCGCCAAGAATACACAATGTAATTTACAAAATTAATACTTACCATGGCGTGCATGGCCGCTCCCCGGCACAGGTACAAGTCACCACGCTAGGAGCGTGACGCTGGCCGCCGAGCCTCCTCCACCAAGAGGAGACGCGCGCGTCCCGGCACGCATCGGTAGCAGTATCTTTGGTGAGACGAAGTCGTCGAAGGTGTGGCCTCATCGACGACGTCTTCGCCGCGCCCCGCCCATCAAGGCCGCCCACGGCTCCATCCTCTCAGAGCAAGGTGGGCAGGGCTCTTGAGGGCCATGGGTGGCGACCACGAAAAGAAATCGAAATTATTAGACATACGACGTAACTATTTCACATATTTTAGGTCGGCTAACTCACGTGTGTATCGCCGTGATGACACGATCCCCAAGGAACAGGGGACCGCCGTCAGAGGTCGAATCGTTCGAGGACACGTGCGGCGCGTAGTCCTCCACGAGACGCCGAAGACGATCTTCCTCGTCGTCGACCAAGAATCGTGGTCCCTATAGCAAAGCGCCGAGAGCCCAACTGCGGCGCTCTGTCGTTGCAGGCACTCACCTCCGCGTGCGGTGGTCGAACGCCTGTGAAGGAGTGGTACGCCGAACGCACTCGCACTCCGCCCTTGTGGTACGCAAAAGGAAGAAAATATGTGTAAGCATTACGCGCATCGCAAATACAATTTGATAAATACAATTCAAGAAAATAATTACCCGTCGCCGAGTCCAAAGCGAGCCCACGGTCGGCCGGTTGATGTCGTCGCCCCCGTACATCTCGGCGGTGTACGTGCGCGGGAAGACTAAGGGTCGACCCACTGGGAAGCGCTCGAACGACCAAAACTGGAGAAGTAGAGGCATCGGTCAGGTTGGCGGCCTTCCTCACTTCACGCACGCGTCGCAAAGGGCGATGCGTGCCGCGAAGAACCGCCAACCCCGGGACACCAACGGACTGATGCAGGTCAAGAGCGCCCGCGATAGCCCGCGTGAGGCTATCCACCGCGCCGACGCTGTCTCCGTGCGTGGTCGTGAACATGACCATCCCAAACAACCAAGCGTGTAGGCCTCGGTGTCGGTCCACAGTGCGGCGTGGGGTCCGCCGCCATGTGCCGCACTCGTGACAATTAGCGATAGTAATATGTTAATAATGTTACAAAAATTAGAATAACACATACACGCATAAGCACTCACCGCGAATCGGGCGACCACCTCCTCAACGGCCCGTGCTTCTTCCTAGCGACGGTATCGCCGGGTCGCAGGAGCCACTCCGCGAACCTCTCCGCAGTCACCGCCACTCATGGAGCCAACGAGGGTCCGATCGGTGCCCGGCCGATCGGCAACCTCAGTAAGCATGGCGACGCCCCGCAGGTGACCGTCACCTCCCCGAACGGCAGGTGGAAAGTGTGCGTCTCCGGGCGCCAACGGTCCACCAGACAAGACAGTAGGCTCCGGTCGAACGGAAAACGCCGTGACCGCTCTGGACCGTCGTCGCCCTCCGCAGATCTCGGCCTCGGCCACCACGTCCTCAGGTGAGGCCTCGATCATGCGAGCGAGGGGAAGCAACCCAGCACGCGCCAACCTATCGACATGTAAATTCAATTGTTAGAAGAAATGCAATTGTGCGAGCAATGAAACTTGTAAATGTAGTGCAACTCACCGGGCGTAGAAGGCTGGGTGGAGCTGCCAAGGTCTCGCTCGCACACGGACCCACAGCAGAGGCACGTCGCAAGGCCCGTGTGGTGTGGATTTAACGCACGGTGCCGCCGGTCCAACGAAGAGTCAAGGAGTGACTCGGGCTCGGGTGCTCCATCCTCGCAAGTAAACGAAAAAACAAGACGATTAGTAATGTAAATCAAAAGATCAAGAGTTGGACGTAAATAAACAAACGACAAACATATTACGCAATTCAATAGAAAAACATGACGAAAGGTACAATCGAGATAAACGATACACGCATGTAATTCAATACAAATTACATAATTCACTACATAAACATGATGGAAGGTCCAACATACTGCAAATACCTAACAGAGGATAAAATGGTACATATTACACAATTGAATACACATTACATAATTCAATACATAACACTAATGGCATTGCGTTGCTTTGTGCCCGTACTCACCGTGACCGAGAACACCTCCTAACAGGCCACCCACTTCAGATTCATCCATGTCATTGCGAATGCGCCTAGATCAGGACGGCCACTATACTCGGTGCACATCTCCGCAAATTTGCATCCGTAGACATATGCGCACATCTGTGTTAATGGCGGTGAAATCACCTTGTGCTCGAAAACCACGGAACTCACCGACCTGTATTGACAAAGATGACCCTTCAAGTAGAAAGTGGACACGTATTGCGCCGTGTTCATCCCAATTTGTCCACAAGTCTGCGATCACATGCGGCGGGGAATATGAAGAAGTCTTGGCTTGTTGCGGTGCATTCACACCATCCAAAGGCCCCTTGGCCTAAATTAACCTCGTGTGTAATAACCGCCGTGTTGGTTCCCAATCCCCTTTACACCGGAGAGTCACTTGAGCGGTACTCGGTGACTCGGTTACGCACCATATACAGCTGAGCTTTACTGGTGCGTTCCTCCATGTAGGCCATCATCCGCACACAAGACGGCGCTTGCAATGTCGTGGCATGCAATCTGACCTCCGCATGCCTTTTCTCGAAGTACCCAACGATGCCGCAAGATGCCTTCCAGATGGCCACAAGTGGTAGCGACGCAGCCTCGATGACCCAATTGTAAACCTCGACTATATTCGTTGTCATGACACCGAACCTGTTCAAACATATCGATTACCACGATAACTCTAATTGTTCAATCATCACGGCTATGTTAATTTAGTATACTAACCTAGCGCCCGGTGTCATGGAGCAATGCCCACTTCTCCAACGGCTCGCCTCTATCCAAAGGCGAGAAACACTTAATGTTTCTTGACGATCGTCTCCTCAAATTTGGAGGATCGAAGGCCCGAGGGGTGATAGCCTTTTGGGTGGGCAATCGTTCGGCGTTCTTTGGTTGCTTCTTGACTCTTCAATCAGGCGGTAGTGTGCTTGTCCAACTCGCCAATATCACGTTGAACTTACGTGTTCGGTTTCGCTTGCATAACCTCTTAAATAGGTTCATCGACTTCTTACTCTTGAACCGCTCAAAAATTTGCTCCCAAATATCTCATGCACCACATTGCTCGCATGTCACGCCATGGAAAAAGGCTCATCAAGGTCCTCTCAGAGAGTCTTAATTGCGAAATGATACCTTTATGGCGGTCATGGATGATGCACACGTTAATGATCACGAACTACCCCGAACTTCAAATGTCCGAAAAACCACACCACTATCCGGTTCTCACCCTCAACAAATGCAAAGGCCAATGGAAGTATGTGGTTGTTCCCATCAATTGCAATTGCCGTTAGAATCGCCTTGTATTTCCGATCAAGAATGTACCATCGACGACAAAGAATGGACGGCGAGACAGAATGACGCAATGCAAGGACCCAGTGAAAGAAAGCTCGACGAAATATCAAGACCCGTTACCATCCGCTTCACTTTCTTCAAAAGCGTGTATGCGTGCCGGTTGGTTTCCTTCAAGACATCAAGCACACGAGGTAGGTTACAACACGAAGCCTCATATGTGCCAAACCTCTTCTCTAATGCCTTTTGCTTCGCGCCCGCACCATCGAGTAACTTATCCGGTACTTAAATGTTCTCAAGATTGCTTTTCAATATAAGAACACTCAATGTCCGCTTCTCGATGATCTCATTGAACATCACGCTAGCGATTACACCGCATTCAAGTTGCGGTGTTTCACCGTAACATTTTCTAGTCTGCATGTGTGCCCATCTACCGTGATGCAATCCAAAATGTCTCGTGACTTCGACTTGTAAGCATGTACTCGAATTCACATCCTTCGGTTCTGCACTTCACTTGTATCTATCTCGATCGACAAAACAACTCGAACTCTCTCTGCTGCGATAGTGCCCACAAATTTCACTACCAACTTCAACTCGTAATTGTTTGCGAAAACTTGATTCAATTAACGGCATTGCTACCATACTCCCAACGCGACTCATGCCCCCACAAAACTTCCATACTAGCTTTGTTTTTCCTGTTCCACTCGTCGGGATGGGTACATCCGCTGCCCAAAGATTACTATGCATTTCATCATCTCCTCCTCTTCCTCATCTTCGCCGATGTCATCATCACACTCCAACATTTCAGCTTCATCTTGCCTCGCCATATGGTCTACCAACTCCAATTGATCAACAATTTGCTCGATTTCCTCCTTCATCTCGCCTCGACCTTCCGCGTGTCTTTGCATCCTGTTATCATCTTTCGCCGCTACCTCACCGCCACCACTACTGAACTTGTTCAACAGAGTCGACGTGTCGCTCGCCCACGTCGCTAATAATCACCTCTTCTCTAGGGCACGCCTGCACCAGATTACACACTCAAGGCTAGATCCCTTGCACCACCTTAACCATTTCTGCCACAAGTACGTCCGATCTATTTTCTTCAACTCCCACAGAGCCGGGTCACCCTTACTACGCGTGAATACGACTTGAATGGTAACAGAGTAAACACTTGCATCCAGGGAAAAATATTTGGTCAACCAAAGCTTTATATCACGGATGCTAACTCTATCAGGACATAGGTGTTCCGCCATTGTGACTGCAAAACTGCTCAAATCAACACCATTCTGCCCAATTTTTATTTCACCATCGCCATAATATACCCTAAATTTCATCAAGATCCCACATTATGCATGATTTACATAAACCAAATTAATTTCTAGATCACCACTAACGTTTCATATCACTAACTAAACAAAATTAATTTTTATATTGCATCAACATCTAAATTAACGATTCCTCCTAAATAAGAAAATTATCATGCCGCATTTTGTACTAACAATCTAAAATCGCTATATTGCATCAAAATCTAAAATCTCTAATATTGCATCTAAAATTTCTAATATCGATATTGCATCAATATCTAAACTCTCTAATATTGCATCAATATCTAAAATCTCTAGTATCGACATTGCATTAATATCTAAAATTTCTAATATTGCATAAACATCGATATTGTATCAATATCTAATATTTCTATTATCTCAAAATTCTAATATCTAAAATCTCTAATATCTAACATTTCTAAATTCTTAATTTTCTAATATCTCAAATTCCTAAAATCTCTAAAATTCCTAAAATTTCTAAAATTTTCTAATATCTAAATTCCTAAAATTTCTAACATTTTCTAATATCTAAAATTTCTACATTTTCTAATATGACAAAATATCTAAATTATTTTACACTACACAAATTTAATAACAAAATTAAAAAATACCTTTTTTTTTTTTTCTTCCTCCTTCCTTCTTCCTCCTCCCTCCTCCCTCCCTCCTCTCTCTCTCTCCCTCCCTCCCTCCGAAGCGCCTCTCCCTCTCTCTCTCCAAGTGCCTCTCTCTCCTCTCTCGCCACCTCTCTCTCCTCCTTCCTCTCCTCTCTTCCTCTCCCATGTGCGATCGCCTCAGCTCCTTTTTTTTCGTTTTTGAGCTCATGTGATGAGTGACCGCCATTGCTCGCCTGAACAGTATTCGGCGAAGAGTCGCCACACCGCTCGGCGATCTTGAGTAGTCGCCACACCGCCGGCGACTACTAGTAGTCGCCAAACGGCTTACTATTACTCAAGAGTCGCCGAGCGTGTGGCGACCACTACCGACTGGCGATAACCGGTCATCACCGGCCGACACGCGGATTACGATATAATCGCCAAACCGTTTGGTGACTACTCTATTATCGCCAAACCGTTTGGCGACGACTCTATTATCGCCAAACGGTTTGGCGATCGGATATTATTTCGCAATTTTTAAATACGTGTATTAATGTCACAATTTCAATTAAAATAATATTATTTAAAAAATTCGGGGAGCAACCTCTCCGTGGTGCCACTACCGCCAGAAAAGCCGGACATCGAAAGTACGTTGGCGGTGTTATGCAACCACCAAAGCGGGCATATTGCATTGATCTGCAGGCACGCTCCGGTTGTCCAAGCATAAGCCCAACACACACCTCCCGCACCATATAGTGGAGTGCGAGCCGAACAGAGCAGCGTCTCCGCATGTCTCCGCCTAACGGCCAACATAGCAGAGGTGCGGATGGTTCCTCCTCTCAAGAAGAAGGGACAAGGGAAGCAACCGTACGAGGTCCGCACCACGCAACAAATCCTCGGCGCAGCGCGGACCATCCGGAACCCGTGGTATTAACATAGGGGCCGGGGAATCGGGATGACATGCCCATATGGGAGGGCAGAAATCCACATAAAAAACAACCAAAATTTAAGTCTTATACACCCGAGACGTACGGCATAGGCCACCCAATGG
Source organism: Guadua angustifolia (assembly GCA_036346375.1). Taxonomy (NCBI): domain Eukaryota; kingdom Viridiplantae; phylum Streptophyta; class Magnoliopsida; order Poales; family Poaceae; genus Guadua; species Guadua angustifolia. The sequence continues at coordinate 24,495 of JAYEVE010000405.1, forward strand.
GCGATAGCTCGGAGCACTGCGGAACCCCATGGAGTTCTTTCATAGTAGGGATTGAGCGGTGTCCGACGACAGGCCGCAATATTAGAACGGGTCGTAATATGCGAAAATGTCTTACATCATTCTCGGTTGCACCGGATAGGCGGAACGATCATTTGTTCCACCACGACGCAATGCTGCTTTCCTTATTAACCTCGTCACCGTTGTAATGCCATGTAATATAATATAATCTAATCTATTGCTTATTTTATCATCCGAACTTTGATTGTATGTGCCCTTCATTTTTTTCAGATTTTTTTACCGTGTCCGGTCTGTCCGTGTGGGGCTACGAAAACACCCAAGTCGCCACGATTTACGTGGTTTCGTGGCGCGAGTGCCTTTCCGATTTTCAGTAACAAAATCCGGGCAACGTCCGCCATATCGCCCATGTTGAAGTGGTATCCCACGCTATGTAGCCGCCTGCTTTTTCCCCAGATTTTTCGGCCAGATTGGTGACCTTCGAGGCTACGAAAATACCTAAGTGAGATGCGATCACTAACGAACTAAAACAATTTTTCCGGTTCATTACATGATAATAAGTTTTTTTTTCTAATTCGTCCCAATTCAATACAACAATTGTACAAACAATTTACAACAAAAAATTCAAAAAAATTTATAAGATCGATCGCACACGCCAGGCGATCGGCATGCTTTTTATATTTTTTACTTTTGCCGTTAGGTTCGCGAGTTTTTTAGTTAGTTAGCTGCTTTGTCAGCCGTCTGAGGCGATCGCCTGGCGAGGGCGACGGGCGGGTATTTTCCAAAATTTTTCCCGCTGACGACTACTTCTGAAAAAACGATTAAAATTAAATATTAAATAAAAAAAATTCTAAAGAGGATTGTGTGCATACTCATGGTCGAGGAAAGCAAGGAAGAAATCAAGCCCTAGCATTCGGCCCATGAGGAGAAAAAAGAAATCTAGTGGATTTGCATACGACACATAAGGAATTGGGTGCTTGCAGGGAAAGCCACATGGGCCGATGCTGTGCAGGCCGTGCACACATGGGAGTGCAGAATTTTTTTTTATTTAATATTTATTTTAAATCTTTTTTTCAAAACTAATCGACGGGATGAAAAATTTGCGAAAATACTCCTCGCATCTTGATGCAGGCGATCGCCCAGGCGATATCTGCCTAACGGCGAAAGTTCAAAATTTTAACGACAAACCAAAAAAAAGCATTTGTCGCCTCGATGCAGGGGCGATAAGTCTTTATAAGCGCCTGAAATCGTAGCAAATTTTTTCCCATTTTTTGGGTAGTTTTTTGTACAATATTTGTTATTCCGATTTTCGAGAAAAATTGCCAAAAAACCGCCCAGCCGCCCATACATAAGTGGTAGCCCTGTTATGAGGGTCGCCTTGATTTTTTTCAGATTTTTGGGTCAGATCCTCACCACTGGCTACGAAACCCCTAAGGGCTACAATTTCAATGGTTTCGTGGTCGCGAGTGCCTTTTCCGATTTCAACTTTGTGCCGGCCAACACCGCCTCAAATGCACCAGACATAAGTGGGTAGCTCACTATGAGGTCGCCTTAATTTTTTCCAGATATCTTGGGTCAGATCCGCCTCCTTCAGAAGGCCACGAAACCCCCTATGACCACGATTATCATGGTTTTGTGGCCACGACAGTGCCTTTTTCCGATTTCAAGAACTCGGCGTGGTCGACAAAGATCCCACCATCTCGCCTGACATAAGTGGTATCTCGCTATGAGGTCGTCTGCTATTTTTTCCGTATTTTTGGGCCCTATCCGCGGGCCCCACGAGGCTACTTAAAATCCCTAAGTGAGATAATGTGACGATCACTAACAAAGTAAAATAATTTTTTCACCATTACATCACAAGAAGGTTTTTTTGGTAATTTTTTCCTCGTTGAATATAACAAATATTGTACAAAAAAGACTACTAAAAATGGGAAAAAAATTTTGCTACAGTATTTCTTGCGCTATAGATCTATCGCCCTGATCGGGCATAACTCTTTTTCAATTTTTTGGTTTGTCGTTAAAATTTTGGACTTCGCCTAGATAGGCGCCTATCGCCCAAGAAGCGATCGCCTGCATCGGCGACAGGGTATTTTTGCAAATTTTTCATCCCGCCGATTAGTTTTGAAAAAAAGATTTAAAATAAATATTAAATAAAAAAAAGAAGAAGGAAAAAGAGGAAGTTGTGGCGGGCTAAGAATTCAACCCCAAAACCAAAACAAGGGGGTTGGCGCACGAGAAGAAAAGGAGAAAGTCGACATGCGTGGAAGCAAAAAAGGAAAGGAAGTCGGGTCGGTTTTGAAAAGGATGGAAAGACAAGTAGGCAATCTGGTTTGGAGAGAAAAGCAAGCAACACAATTCGGCCAAGCCAAGCAAAGAAATAAGAGAAAATTGTTTATTTGCCACTGAAAATTGGCCGGTTCTCCATAATGCCATCGCGAAAATGCTGTTCTCTGCATTGCCATCCAATCTCAAATTGCCTTCCCATTTTGCCATTGCCGCAAGTTGGCCGTGAAGCCACCGTTAGTTGACACGCTTAAAAGACCAAATTGCCCTCCTTTGAGTGTGTCGCCCTATTTAGCCAAACCGCAAAGGTTATTTTAGTGTCTCAGATTATTACTAGCGTGATATAAATTTTATGCACGAGTGTAACCGAGATACATAATTTATTTATTTTATTATGTTTGTAATATTACCCACTTACATAAATTATTTATTTGTTCATTTCATTTTATCCAAACTATTACTCATAACATGGTAGTCATTTCAATATGGAGCCCATGTGCATAATATAATCGGATAAAAATTATTATTTGTTTATTCCATTTATGCCTATATTACTACTTATGACATGATATTCACGAATACGCATTTTAACCCATGTTCGTATGAGCAAAGAACAAAATTATTTATTTCTTTATTTTATCTGCACTCAAAGCTATTAAATTATGACATGGTACTCATTTGTATAGAGCTAATGTTCAATATTTACGAGCACCATGCAATACTAATAGTAATACTCAAAAGGGGTTTGGCTAAATAGGGTAGCACACTTAAAAGGAGGGTAATTTGGTCTTTTCGCATGTCAACTAACGGTGGCTTCATAGCCAACTTGACGGCAATGGCAAAATGGGAAGGCAATTTGAGATCAGATGGCAATGTCGAGAACAGCATCTTCACGATGGCATTGTGGGGAACCGGCCAACTTTCAGTGGCAAATAAACAATTTTCTCAAGAAATAAAGAGATAAAACCAAATTGGATTTGGAGAAGGCAAGAGTCCAACTCAGATTGCCAAAGCCAACCGACCTTAAAAGGATCATATTTCTCACAACTAAACTTGGATTAAGGCATTCTTGGACTTTTCCGAAAGCTTAGAACATCACCTACATATCTCTCAATTATGACATGTTCGGATTCTACTTCCTTTTATGTTTAAATTGGCCGATAAGTTTTAGCCTACTAGTTGAATGAAGTAAGTTATCTATGTATAATTTTCTATTTTTATGGTAGAGTCTTGTTCCAAATATGATATAGGTGTAGGAGTTAGAGTACAATTCGACCACCTTGACCAAATCAAAGGTGAAACACCCCCATCCATATGTGTTATATATTTGAGAGTCCTCCGTTGTAATGTGGGGGCAGAGATTAGAAATTACGAATTAAGTTATATGAAATAAAGAAAAATCTTTGGACACATGATTAGTGTGACTACCGTGAGTTGGGAGAGAGAAGAGAGGGAGAGTGTTAACTATGCAAGTTAAAAGACTCGCCATTTTCATATTGTGCCGAAGAAAGCATTTGCAATTATATATTTTTAGATTGGTTTTCAAGTTATTGTGTGTGGTAACGTGAAAAATCGGGCATCTCACGCATCAATTAGCGATTCCTGC
>JAYEVE010001466.1:0-15805 GCA_036346375.1 Guadua angustifolia
AGAAACACAGGAGATGAGGCAATTTTCGATATCTTCCAAAGGTAAATACTTAGCCCTTTATATAGTGAGGGTCATTTCTGATAAGGAAACAAACTATCCTTTTGAAAGGAAATATCTTATCAATAAGGAAACTAAAGATTTTAAGTCTAACTATGGAAATTGAATTGCTCCTTATCTAAACCGGAACATCGGAGGAGCAGGCCGGTATATTCTGCGCCTAGCATATGTGAGACCCACATGACACCCCCTGGAGCTGAAGCTTGTCCTCAAGCTTGCAATCTGGGTAGGACCTCCGGAGCACGATGGCATCCATCCAAGTCGCCTCCTCTGCAGACTCGCCGGTCCAATGGACGAGAAATTGACGTTTACCCTCCACAAAACGCGGGCCAAGATGGAATGAGGTTACGCCGCTCTGGTTCGATAGTGGGAATCACATCGGTCGGCGAGGCCATGATGGTCGTCGTGAGTCCCTTGAATGGCTTAAGCAACGAAACATGAAAAACATTGTGTATCCTTGATGACTCCGATAGCTGCAATCTGTAGGCGACTGGTCCCACGCGACCAATGACCTGGAATGGCCCATAGAACTTAGGTGCAAGTTTGGAGGAGACCACCAACCCCCTGGTTGAGAGTTGGCGGTGCTTTTGCGACAGGCGGACCAGAATCAACTTCAACTCCACCTCCCGATGATGCTCATCGTGCGCCGCTTCATGCGGTTTTGAGCTGTCGAAGATGATCCTTGGCTTGCTGGAGGAGAACATCTCTGTCGGCGAGGCGCAATCCACCGAGTCGATGCTAGTAGTGCCTATTTGATACGGTGTCAAGGGTGGAGGCACGCAGCCGTAGACCAACTCAAAAGGTGTCATGCGGTGGGCGGAATGAAAAGAGGTATTATAACAATACTCCGCCCACGGAACCCCTTGTGCCAAGAGGACGATTGGACGCTACCAAGCAACGAAGGTACATCTCAATCGTTTCATTGACCACCTCGATCGACCATCGATTTGAGGATGATAAGCGATGGACATTAACAAATTTGTGCATCACTTGCATTTAAGCGATCCTTGCCAAAAGGCACCGAGGAACACGAATCCCGATCCGATACAATGGATTCAGGAATCCCATGGAGACGGACCACCTGATCAAAAAAGAGACGAGCCACGGAAGGTGCTGGAGCGGGTCGCTTGAAGGGTAGAAAATGAGCATACTTGGACAAGCGATCCACAACGACCAACAAAGCAGTCTTGCCCTGGGACTTGGGAAGGTCAGTGATGAAATCCATTGAAACATCCGCCCACACGATGAGGAATCGGCGATGGGCTGCAGCAAGCCCGCAGAGCCATGGTCTTTGCTCTTGTCTTTGTGCCGCTGATGACCGCAATTGGACACATACTCTGCCATGGAAGCCTTCTGATTCTCCCACCAATAGTTGGCCTTGATGCGATGGAGAGTCTTTTGAACTCCTTCATGCGTCAGATCATGGATTGACGCAATGATAGGCTTGATCAAAGTGGACTGCCCTGGTACAAACAAACGATTGTTGTGGTATAACAAACCGTCACGATCTCCCCTCGCGGTTGCTCATCAAAGCTAGAAGAGTCTTGTGCCGAGTCTTTGTCACTTCTTTGGTGATCGCCTCTGCACCTCCGAATCTGCGCGCAGCATGTCCAACCATTGGACTCGTGTCACGTCCGTTGGTGTAGACAAGGCTGCACACTGGGGCTGGTCCGAGTGAACTCGTGACAATGCGTCTGCTGCCAGGTTATGTTTTCCCGGCTTATATTCAACTTGAAAGTCGAAGCCCATCAGTTTGCTTAACCAGTGTTGTTGAGGTGGCGTGATGAGGGCCTGTTCAAGGAGGAATTTGAGGCTGCCATGATCGGTGCGGACGATGAAAGGATGACCCCATAAGTAAGGTCGCCAATGCCGCACCGCCTTGGAGAGACCAATTAGTTCTCTCTCGTACGCGGCCAACTTCATGTGACGGTCAGCGAGGCGACGGCTGAAATAAGCAATGGGATGACCATTTTGGTGAAGAACGGCCCCAATTCCCGTGCCGGAAGCATCGCAATCCACCACAAATGGAACCGTGAAATCCGGCATTTGAAGAACCGGCGCCGAGATTAGTGCCTGCTTGAGCCGGTGGAAGGCGTCCTGAGCAGCCTTTGTCCAAGTGAAATTGTTCTTCGAACAAAAGGTTTGTCAAGAAATTCGGCGATGCTTGCGTAGTCTTGGATGAATCTCTGTAGTATCCGATCAAACCCAAAATCCCGTAGTCTTTCATCACGGTGAGTGGGGCAAGGCCAGGAGGTATTTGCTTGTAATTTGTCGGTGGTCACCGCTACTCCATTGTGAGAGATTATATGGCCCAAATATCCCACGCGTTCTTGAGCAAACGCAAGACTTGGACTCTTCGAAGCAAATGATGCTTCCGGAAATGTATCTAATCTGACGGAGATGTTCTCTGTGTTCTGCTGCTGTGGCACTGTATATGAGAATGTCATCAAAAAATACCAAAACAGACTTACGGAGGAACTCCTGCAGAACCTCATTCATGAGGGCTTGAAACGTAGAAGGCGCATTGGACAACCCGAACGGCATGACAAGAAATTCAAAATGTCCATGGTGAGTGCGAAACGCCGTCTTGTCGATGTCCTGCTCGCGCATCCGGATTTGATGGTAGCCCGAACGAAGGTCAAGTTTGGTGAAGAAACGAGCCCCTCGCAGTTCATCCAGCAACTCCTCCACAACCGGAATAGGGAATTTGTCCTTGACTATGCGCATATTGAGTGCGCGGTAATCCACACAAAAACGCCAAGTTCCATCCGCCTTCTTGACCAACAAGACCGGTGAAGAGAATGGCGACCGGCTTGGTCGAATGATTCCTTGTTTCAGCATAGCTTCACACTGGGCTTCAATCTTATCCTTCTGGCGATACGGATACCGGTAAGGCCGGACTACCACTGGATCCGTACCTTCCACTAGCGTTATCCGATGATCACACCACCGGATTGGTGGCAAGCCCTCTGGTTCTGCGAATATGTCCTGATATTTGACCAGCAGCTCCTGTACCCCCGACTGATCTTCCACTTTGGCGTGCATCAAAGTAGTTCGGCGGTTTGACTGCATGCCCTGGAGCCGAATGCGTGCAGCATGGGGACCAAAAACCATAGATAGGTCTTCAAAGTTCCAGCGGATATCGCCCAACGTCCTCATCCATTGCACTCCCAATATGACGTCAAACCCATCAATAGGAAGCACAATAAAGGAAGCTTCAAACTTATGATCCTGGATGGTAAAAGAAACTTCTGGTATCGTGCCAAGACAGGGCAAATGTGAGCCCCCAGCGACACGGACCTGTTGATGTGTACTCTCGACTTGCTTCCATCCACCCCGGCGGGCAGCGTAAGTACTCATGAAATTATGAGTACTCCCGCTGTCAATTAAACCCAGCCAGCGGCTTCCTCCCATGTACAAGGGCACTTGCATCGTGTCTCCATGCTTGGGTCCTAATGCCGCAATCATGGACAGAGAAACATCCGTTTCCTATAATAGTGGATCTTCCCCCTCCGCCTCCACTCCTTTTGCTCGCCGCTCCGCCATCTGGTCACCATCACCGCACGGTGGTGTAGTCTGCAACGCTTTACTCTGTGTCTTTGGTCATGGAGTGCGCTCGCTAGTTGACCCCTCTGCTTGAATGAATTGCCCACTTGGTTTGGTCACCGTTGAACCGTATGACCGCCCTACCACTGCCGTTCCCCCTGGCGGCATGGCTGGCATCATATTTGTTGGTGTATAGGTATGTGTATAAGAACCATTCACCGAGCCGCGGACTGACCCGCGCCTGGCGCTGGCAAATCCTTCCATCGCCTCTGCAATCCAGGCGCTCTTTCTTGCCTCGGCTTCCCTTGCCAAGCCAATTGCCTCGGTTAGGTCTCGGGGTCGATCGCGGCGGACTTCTCCGCCCAGTGCCACTGATAGACCGGCCATGAAAGTCTCCACTTGCTCCTTCCTTTTCAACTGCGTGGTACGTGCAAGAAGTCTTTGGAACTCTCGCGCATATTCATCCACGCCATTGGCCCCTTGCTTAAGATTTACAAGATCACCTAGCGACCCAACACTCAAATGCCGAGTGAAACGCTGCGTGAATGCCTCTGAAAAGTCTTCCCAATCGATCCATGGCTCCTCCCTCTGCCAATTATCTAACACTTCCTGTGCTTCGCCCGACAAATGAAGACCAGCAATCTCTACATACTCCTCCTCCGGAATTCGATGGACCCAAAAACGCTTCGCATCGGCAGTAACGATAGCGGGTGGTGCTCGCCATCATAGTCCGGCAGATCGAAACGCGGGGGACGTGGTGTCCACCGGCGTTCTCCATCCTCCTCCTCTCTTCCTGCACCCCGCCTCCTTCCCGGCCATGGGTCTCCTCCCTCACGCCCTGGACCGGTTCGATCGCCCCTTCGTGGGAAACGATCGGTGTTCCGGCCGGCTGCCGCTGCCCCTGACTCATCCGTCAAGAGCATTCCCCCATTGCCGGCTGGTTCCCCGGCTGGTCCTTTGCCCTTCAACATCTTCATTATCTCCGACAATGATTCCTTCATCTCGCGCATCTCCGCCTCCAAAACGCCCACGCGATCTTCGGGTGGAGTTGCCATGGTGCCAGGAGCGCACGGCTCTGATACCAAATTAATACGAACAGACTCGGCAAGAGCTTGTTCAGTATGCCTGAGTTCGACGTGGCGGTCGTCGCCTACGCTGCTCGACGACGAAGTCGTCGCGGCAGCGAACGCCTGGGTTTTGGCTGTTTTCGGAGCCACCGCCTAGATTAGAATTTGTGGCAAATGAAGCATGCCTTTTCCCTTTCTTTATTCTCCTTTAAATAAACAGACCCGCACCCCTACAGATGGGCTGGGATCTGATTCCTAACAAACAGCATAATATCTAATGACATAGGAAAGAAATAACTAAAAAGATATGCAATCAATCTAAAAGATAGGATCTGCTTAACAGCCTTGCATGGCGCCCTTTCCTTCTGCTGCCCTGGGCATGTGCGCCTCTCCTCCTGGCTGCGGTTGCGCCCGTCTGGTAAAGACGCGGTCAAACCCTTGAGCCATAACATTCTTGGCCTACATATTTGCACTCCAAAATCTCAATTCCATTTTCCATTTCCTCTCATTTCAGATACCATATTCCACGCCCATTCTTGAAGCCAAAGAACAATCTTTTGGTTATATTCGAGGAGGAGCTTGGCAAGCCGGACGGCATCCTCGTCCAGACGGTGAGGAGAGACGACATCTGTGTACTCATCTCGGAGCACAACCCGGCGCAGATCAAGACGTGGGTTACGGAGGGAGACAAGATCAAGCTCATAGCCGAAGATCACAGCACCCGGGGCACCTTGACCTGCCCCCCGAAGAAGACCATCGAGGAGGTCGTCTTCGCCAGCTTCGGCAACCCGGAAGGCGTGTGCGGCAACTTCACTGTCAGCACGTGCCACACTCCTAATGCAAAGGGGATCGTTGAGAAGGTACACACACTTCCCATGCCAACGTACATCATCTATAAGATTGATAGCTTATCATGGATCACATTTTGTTTGTTCTTGGCTACATTTGGTGACTGATCTCTGGAGTCTACGAACAGGAATGCCTCGGCAAGAAGTCTTGCGTGCTGCCCGTGGTGCACACGGTGTACGGTGCAGACATCGACTGCCCCGCGACGACGGCCACGCTGGCGGTGCAGGTGAGATGCGAGAGATCAGGGAAGAAGAGTGCTTCAGAATAACAAGACAGATATAGATGCTGCTATTTGAAGCCTTTCTCTGGGCTCCGCTTGTTTGTTTGCTCATCTCGTTTGGTTCGGAACTCGCATTGATGCGTTTGTGCGCCTGTTGTGATTAATATTCGGTTGTGGCGTGCTTCGAAGGCCGAGTGTTGAACAGTTTTTGACATGCATCTGGATTTTTCAAGAATCAGATAGGTGACAGCTCTTGATTTTCCAAAAATCTAGATTTTGAATTCTCTAGGAAGTTTATTACAATTAAAAGCAGATTTGTACATAAAATAAGAAGTTACCATGTACCGATTCTAATACCCATTATTTATTTGATGGGTGGGTGAACCAAATGGGATCAGATCAGGTTTCTGTATTACTATCAGGCGTTGCCGGGATTTGTTGGGCCTTATGGCGTACAAGGAATGATACTGTTTTTGACAATTGCATATCTAAATCTTTCTTGCAGGTTTTGTTCAGAGGAACGTACTGGATTCGCACATGGGTCAAATTACAGCGAAGTGAATCGATCAAAGAGGGTCTCCTCAATGCTTGCCGTCTGCTGGAGACAGTTGCTTTGCAGTTATTTGCTTCATTTGGTTGGCTTCTAGTGCGTAGAATTGGTTATCCTGTTTGATTTGTTTTGGTTCCTTTGTCGAAACAGTGATTGGGTCTAAAGTTTGTAATAAGTTTGGACTGATTCTCTCCAAGAGAGATGAAGCCGGAATTTTGTTTCCATTATCTAAAAAAATGTACCGACTCTAAGATAATCTAGAATATACACAATCACAAGCTGTTCCAAATTGAACCGAAGTTTCTTTTTCCTTTTTTTTTCCTCTCCTCTCTTCGATTGTTCTTCTGAGCTGTTTCATGATAACCATCACAGTAGATGTTGAATAACAATGACGGATAGTTCAGTGCAACGCAGATACGGATACAACAATAATTCAATGAGCATGTCTTGTATAGTTGTACGTGCTTCTTTTCTTTTCTTTATTTTTTTTTGTGGTACGAGTTGTTCGGTTTTCTCTATCTCGAGCATCATGTTCCATGGGGCATCCTCAAACCCTACGCCGCTTGATTTGCACAGTCATTTAAGAACAAAATGAAGCGAAGGAAGGTGTTTATGTACAAAATCAAACAACAGGGGAGAAAAAGAATGCATAAATAAAGCAGGGGAGTTGCGACATGCGAGGATCGAACTCGCCACCTCTGGAATCCAAAGCGAGAATCATACCACAAGGCGAAAAAAATAGTAAAATATATCATCTATCTACTAATGAAGGAATTTCTTTTTTCCCTCCAAAATTTCGCACTTCCCCTCCCCAATTCTTCGTTTCCCTACTCGCTACCTCAATATCACATCCCCCCCCCCCCCCGCCCCCCCACCTCTTCTCTCTCTGCTCATACGCGGATTCCAGTGGCCTACACACCTCGACGCATCCATGGCGGGCGCCGGCGACGACCTGGACCTCCTCCTCTCCCTGGACGAGGGCGGTGGCGTGGTCGTCCTGGAGACCCCTCCCTCCTCCCCGAGCCCCGCCGACGGCGCCTTCACCCCTCCGCGGATCGTGCGCCGTGGAGGCACCGACATGTCCGTCTTCCGCGAAGCCGTCAAGGACTACCTCGAGGCCACCCCCGCCTCCACCACTTCCCCTGTCTCCAAGCGCCCCAAGCACCCGAAATCCACCCAGACCATCGTCGAAAACTACTCCGGCCTCCGCATCAAGAACCTTACTGTCTCGCCGCTGGAGATCACCAACCGCTTCGCCGACATTCGATTCGTGCGCATCTCCGCTATCAAGTATGAATCTTTACTCCAAACCACTCCACTTTTCCCTTGGTACGGGATATTGATATTATCAATTTTTTTGGGGGTTTCTTGGTGAGCAGGAATTTGGTTGGGAGCGACTGCTTCTCGGGATGCTGGGCAACGGCAGGGGTGGTTCTGGACAAGGGTGTGACGCGGGTGAGCTCGCAGGGGAAAGACTACAGTATCTGGAAGATGGGCTCGTTGGACGATTCCGAGGTGTCGGTGTTCTTGTTTGGGGACGCGCACGCTCACTACTCTGGCGCCGCCGTCGGCGCGGTGTTCGCGCTGTTCAACGGCAATGTCCGCATGGATAATGGGGTACTATGCTTGGACTGGCGTTTTGATTATTGATCGTTCGAGTGATTTATGCTCAGAGTGATGCTGAGTTGCTTAGATGGTGATGTTGCGCAGGGGAGAGGGTTCTCCTTGAGTGTTGCCTCAGTTGGACAGATGATGAAGATGGGGGTCTCTGCGGAATTTGGGATCTGCAAAGGGAAGAGGAAGGATGGGATGGCTTGCACCATGGCCATAAACAAGTATGTATTTCCTCCGTGATGATGAGAAACTGAGAACATGTTTGAAAATTGAACTTGTAGGCTTGTAGCTACGTGCCAATAATTTTCATTGATAAATAGAAACTACAGATTTTACACAAAAATCGTGAGGAATTTTTTGTGTTAGTTGCATCTCTTTGGAGATATTAGCATATATGCATCAGACCCTTATCAAGGTTGGAGGTTTATATTCTGGCTTCATCATTGTTGCTTGATAGTGTTGCTTTTAGGCCTGAAGCTTTCAACAATGCAAGTAAATTGTAATTGACCACCTATTTCAGATAGCATCATTGTTCCATGATTACTGTTGCTTTTGTTATGAATAGCAATTGTATTCATTATGAGACTAATAGGCCAAAATATATACATGTACATGAGAGTACAAAACTACAAAAGGAAAGCTTGTATAAGGTAATATCTATACAAGACAATATAGGATACTAGTAATCTCTATACAAGACAATATATAAGATAAGGTGGATCAACAACACCGAGTTTGGAGAGGTAAAAAATGTGCTAAGTTTGAGTCTGTGTTTTTGTGAAGAAGTCTGCCAACTGAAGCTCTGAAGGCACATATTGAAGAGCCACGGCCTGATCCTGTACCTGTGACCGCATGTAGGAAGCATCAACACTTATATGCTTGGTGACCTCATGCTTCACCGGGTTTCGAGCAATGCTAATAGCACATGTACTTTCAGATGAAAGAGTAATCGGTGTAGAAATAGAAACACCAATATCCTCAAGTAACTATCGTAGCCAAGTAACCTCAGTTGTTAAAAGAGTCATAGCTCACAACTAGGGCTATAAAAAAGCTCGAGGCTCGCGAGCTACTCCAGTTCGGTTTGTTCTAGGCTCGATTCGAGCTCCAAACGAGCTGAGCTGGAGTTTGATCCCGAGCTCGCAAGCTTTACCGAGCCGATCTCAATAGTTCGCGAGCCTGTTAAATTTACAAATTACTTGTTAAATATTACTATATATTAACTCTTAGCGAGTTTACTTGAGTTGAGCTCGAACTTCAACATTTTTTTATTGTTGAAAAATAGTTTATATTGAATTGTTTACCATTACCAAGCTTACTCGAGCCTACTTGAGTTTGGATCGAGCCAAGCTCCCAACTCAAGCTCATTTGAGTTCACTCGAGCTTTTATCGAGCTTGAGTCAGCTCGTTTATAGGTGGCGAATACTCATACCAGGGATACCTCCAGCAGGCCGGAATCCCAAATGGGCCATCTCAAGCCCAGCTCTGGCTGAAGGCTTCATTGGGTCACGAAGGACCCTCGGCGTCGGTCAAGCCACGGGCGCTCAGGCTGCCTCAGTCAGGCGCCTCATGCAGTTCGACCTAGCCTTAGGTCAGGCTAGCCTCACGGCTCAGCACCGCCTGGGTTGGGCACACCCGCGAGCCTCGACTGCCTCGGGTCAGGCGCCTGCAGCTCAGGACAGCCTCGGGTTGGGGCCCCAACGAGCTCAGACTCGGCGACCTCCGCCACGTCGTCCGGTCGACCTCAAGTGGTCACCCGCCTGTGGATACGACAGACCATCTTTGGGGCGGTGGCTCCTTCCCAAGGTGGCTGGGGCCGCCAAAGTCAAACGTCGATCCTTCCCTTGTCATGCACAGTGGAGACGCGCTCCTCCCGAGGCGACACAGGCCTTGCGTAATAAGCGTCAAGACTGACAATGCCTTGCAGAGGGTAGAGCGCGCCCTTCCGAGCAACGCCGCTCGCTGTGTCTACCAACCTAGACATGGGATGAACAGGAACCTGTCAGTCACCAGGACCGAAGACCAGGACTCCCGGTCGTAGTATACCCCTACTTTTCTTTTCCAAACTCCCGTGTAACCTGCCCTTTCCACCTATATAAAGGGAGGTAGGACCCTCAGGGAGGGGGATCGGAGCATAGGCTAGCTTGTGCGAGCAGACCAAAGCACCCACGAGCACTTACGAGCGGACGGCCCTAGCTCACTCCGACCTCTCCCACTCGGACGAATGCTCAAGGCTAGGCCTTAGCCCTCGCTTGTAACACCACGCAGTCCGCTGCGTCCAAATCAATAGAGAACCACCACACGAACTGGAAGTAGGGACATTCAGTCCGAACCAGTATACATCTTGGGCTCCTTGAGTCTAACCATTCAAGGAGAGGGAACGCGCGGCCCCTTAACTTACAAATTTACTTGCCGGTTTTACCAAACACCGACAATAGGCTTACTCGCAACTCAGCCTCAGCACTCGAACGAGAAACTGCTGTTTGTTTCTGTCTTTCAAGCAATCAAAGAACTATCAAGAAAAATACAGTAGGTAGAAAGAGACCAACAGTCAGAGTGATCACTAGCTCAGGTAGCATCAGAATATACCTGGAGTTGTAAGGAGCTGGAGCGTGTAAAGAAAAGACAACGAGAGATAGTTCCACGAATATATCACAGAACATGAAAAAGATTACTATGGCGGAGCTGAGTTGGAACAGAAACGTACTAACTAAAGATATGCACCGGATGCAAAATGTTAAGACGAGTGACACCAAGGTAAATAAGACTCCCAACAAGATGGCGATAGTGAGTAGGATCCTTAAATGGTTTACCATCAGTAGGTCGAAGGTGAACACTAGGGGTCTCGGCTGTGCGCTGATCAATGTGAGAAATACGATCAAGAAGATCCTGAATATACTTCTCTTGGAACAGAAAGAAATCCTCAAGTGTAGAAGAAATCTCAATCCCATGGAAGTAGCGAAGAGGATCCAGATCATACAAGAGAAAATGCTCACTGAGATGTGCCTTCACAAAGGCAATGTAATGAGAATAATCTCCAGTGATAATCATGTCATAACATACAAAAGAAGAGTTTGACCACGAGGCGAAGTATAAATAAAAAGCGCAGAATCATGAGCACTAGTAGAAAAGCTAGCTGCAGTGATTACAGAGAAAAACGGTTAAACCAGGCACGAGGGACTTGCTTGAGCCCATAAAGAGAGTGGCCAAGCTAACAAATCATACCCTCAGGAACATAATACCATGGTGGTGGTTGCATATAGACATCCTTAGGCAGCTTACCATAAGAAATGCACCATTGACATCAAGCTGAGAGATATACCACTCACGAACAGAAGCCACATCAAGAAGAGTGAGAACAGTTCTCATGTGAGCCACATGAGCAAAAGTCTCATCATAATCATGACCATACTCCTGTTGAAAATCACATGCTGTGAGTTGAGCCTTGTAACGCTCACGAGAACCATCAGAGTATTAACCTTATAGACCTATTTGCACCTAATGGGACGGACGCATGGAGGAAGGGGCACAAAATCCCATGTGCCAGTGCGTTCAAGGGTAGCAAGCTCCTTTGCTATTATTGCATGCTATCATTCTTGATGAATAACAACATCATGGTAAGAAATCGGCTCGGCAAAACAGAGTAGAGAGGAGGAGGCATTGAAGATGGTGGCTTAGTAAGAGAAGATGACACATAAGAGGTATCCTTAACTCGCGTACGATGAGTGTAGTATAGAGAATAAGATGGAATAATGTTAGGAGAAACCTCTGGAGGAGGCATTGGTGGTAAAGCCGACAATAGGGAAGGGGTCGGCGATGAAGGAAACGCTAATCGTGGAAAAGGAAAAGTGGCAACTGGAGTATTAGGAAAAGTCAGGACAGAAAGCGGCTCGACAAGAGATGTTGGAGTGGAAGAAGAAGAAGGACAATTGTAGAAAGGGTGAGTCTCACAAAGGTAACATCCCGAGAAATCCACATTCATCAGTCAATAGGATCCCAACAACAATATCCCTTATGATCGGCACTATATCCTAGAAAAATACACTCAACAGACTGAGCGGTCAGTTTGGTATGTTCATGAGGTGCAAGAAGAACATAGCATATACACATAAAGAGGCAAAGACTAGAATAATCAGGAGTCATGCCACAAAGCTCCACTGGAATCCCACCTTGAAGAGCAAAAGAATGCTAAATATTTATCAAATGGCAGTGGAAACAGTCTCAGCCCAGAAGTGAGGTATAACAGCAGAAGCAAGCAAAAATGCACATGTTGTCTCAAGAAGATGACGATGCTTACGCTCAGCTACATCATTCTGAGCATAAGTAATAGGACAGGAAAATTAAGAAAGAGTGATTTACTCAGTAAGAAAACCATGAAGAGCTCCTGATAGATACTCCCCTGTCGATCAGCACAAAGAACATGAATAGGAGAATCAAACTGAGTACGAATTATGGTGAAAAGAGAGTACGAATTATGGTGAAAAGAGTCTTATAGATGGATAAAACCCCACTATGAGAAAACTTGAAATATATCCAGGTGTGGCGAAAGAAATCATCTATAAACAGAATATAATATCTATACAAGGCAATACAAGATACTAGCAATCTTTATACGAGGTAATCTAGGATACTAGCAATCTTTTTACAAGGCAATATAGGATATTGTCTAACAGCTTTTAGGCTTGAAGTTTTCAACAATGGAAGCAAATTGTAATTGCACACCCTTTTCTTATCCTACATATGCCTTTACATGTTACGTTTAGTGGGAGAACTAATTTTATAGCATTTATTGTGTGTTATGTGTAAACCACAAGAATGGATACACCATGTGGTTTTCATAGATGTAGTTCTGGCGCTGAATATGTCTTGTCCTTTTTCAGGCGTAAAGGATCATACTGCAAATTCCATTCATCGGTAAGGATATAAGAATTTTCAACATTTTGCGGCTGAGATGGATGGACATGGAATATGATTTATTATGCTTGTTTCCTATTGGCAGAAAACATCACAGAAGTACTCTACTGGCAGAGGGGAGCTTAAGGGTGGGTAAGTGTCATAGTGAACCCCAAAATGAATAGTCATTAGCCTTTCATTTTATTCCTTAAGAATTCCATATCCTATCTGCTTTCGTTGCTACTATTTCATATAATTCTATAATTCCTTTTTTGGGTCATGCATGATTCCGTAATTTTTTTCTTTTCAGAAACTTTCAGTTGGCTTCCAAACTGCGTTCAGAAGGGATTTACATGGTCAATCCTTCCTCAGAGCAATCCAATCCAAGGAACCCATTACAACCAGTGAAAGTAATGTCAATTGATGGGCTAAAAAGGGCTTTAAGGTATTTAGTACTATTTGCTATTTGATCCCAGCTACCATCTTTGCATAATGTTCCGTTGACCCTTTTTCCTTTTTCCTTTTTTTGCAAAAAATATACTTCAATGGTGAATGAAACAAAGGTGTGAAATATGCATATGATTGTGTTATATTTACTCCATATACTGTCAGGTCAGTCTGAAATGTTACAGTTCCACTATGGTGAATGAAACATAATGTTCTTTTAAAATCTGTTTGGTGTCATGTTGACTTTCTCATTGTTTCTGTTACATTTCCACAATGTGATTTTAAATTGTCGTTCTGGAGGCAGTAATCACACACTTCAAATTTTTAGTTACACCCTTCGGAGATTATGTATGGTTTATGAGTAGAATTGCTCCAGAAAATAACTTTTGACATGAACTGTGACATCTTTTTTATTCTGAGTTGTGAGATCCAGAAGCATCCTCAAATGAATGATGACAGGCTCATTAGCCCTTAGAATAGTATGAAATTATGGCAGTTGCCCTGTTAAATAGGTTGTTTCTTAATTCTGATTTTACTTTGCAGTAATGCAGATAGAGTGACTACTAAGAACCAGTCTCAGGGTATAAGGTTCCTTTCCCATGTTACAGGTACAAACTTACTTTCCCCCTTTCATTTGTAGCTGTAATAGTTAAACGAAAGTAGCACCTACTTAATGGGGAAAAAATGCTGTTGTTACCTTGCATTGTCCATTGATTTTCTTTTGCATTTATCAGCTAACATGGAATCAAACTTCTCAAGCAAGGGTTCCATCAATATACAGAAATCAAAATTCAGCTCAAACAAAAGGTTGAGTCAAATATGCCCCTGGATTGATTACAGTAGTATTTTTACTTCTCTATAGAACAATTTTATTAATTAAACTGAACAAGTTTTTTCTTACATGTAGGTCGTCATCTTGTGGCACCAAAGTACTAACCAAACCGGTATTGCGCAAGCAAGAACAAGATACCAAGAGAAGAAAGGTCAACCATCCTTCGAAGAATACTGTTGAGCTTGATGCAGTCAGTTCAGACGACGAGATTAATATAGTACTGCGACGCTGATGGCCTAGCTTCATGGTCAAGTGACATCGCTGTGCATCCCTCTGTATTTAGGATAGCTGTGTCATCGTGCAGCCGTCCTTTCACAACGTGGGTGTACTGAGGCGATGCGAATGTATACTTGATTCCTTGTTTAGGAATCCAAATACTACGAGGCGAAATTCTTGTAGAGTGGATTCCGTAGTTGAATGAGGTGAAATTCGTTCAGCTTGCGCCTTTGGGATCTTGTCAAGGCTGACGATCGCGCACTGTGAAGATAAAAATGTGATGTGAGGTCCGCATTGCCTGAATTCGTGTTTTGTTACTGGTTGAGGACACGACCAAACCAGCAGCCTGGGTTCAGCTTCCGCATGCAGCCGTAGTGCAACGCAGCAGCAACAGATTGGCGACCAACGCGTAGCGCTTGCACAATGGCAGTTCTGTGAGTCAACCACTGCAATGCAAACCACCGGAGCACAAGCTCACAATCAAAACAGGTGCTCATTCGTCGTAGCACATCCTCCATAGGGTATAGCTAGTAGTTGGTACAGTTATATCACGATATAATCAATGTTTCATCACATCGTGTATTTTTTAGTTTATGTACACGCAGTCAGTAGAGATAGAACGTCGCAGACTCGTAGTCACTACTGATTTGTTTAATACTTCAATTGTTCTTCGTTGTTGAGCAGCGTCTCTATGCATGTGCTTGTACGTCAGGCAATTGGATTTGGATCGTGTCTTATGCTCGTGCGGCGAAAAATTGAATTTGCATTTTAGATCACGACAGGCTGCAGAGCATTTTATGCTTATGCGATTGTATTTTCTTTCTTAGTTGGACCAACCTTACTTAAAATTGTGACTATGCAACTGATCCTCCGCTCACGGCTACACTCTTGCGGGCCTCTTCTCAGGCTAAAAGGCTCAGAGAGCATCAAACTGGCCTGGAGCATCGCCATGTTCAGCATAAACTCAGAAGGCAGACATTCGAATCCCACATGACATGAAACGCATGCATAATACGACGGAACTAGAATGCACAAGTGTGTGCAAACGGAGTTGGTAAATTTTGCCCGACAGAGAGCAAACGAATACGGAAGTGACAAATGGATATCGGCAATTCGGTATTATCTGTATCCGACTTCACTCCGAGCAAAAGTAGAAAATGTTGGGAATAGTCCCACATTGGTTGTGGAGAGGACTTGAGTATGGTTTATAAGGGTGAGGGAGCACCCCCTCATTGAGCTAGCTTTTTGGGGGGAGATGGCCCAAGAGACCTTGGGCATTTACGCTCTGGTTGGGCTCATGAGTGTCTTGTAGTGACCTAGGATAGGATCCAGCGCTAGGTGTGGCGGTCCGGCTGACAAGTGGTATCAGAGCCCAGGTGGCCCCAAGTGGTTCCTAGATAATCTCGGCCCAATGTGTGAGGGGGAGATTGTTGGGAATAGTCCCACATTGGTTGTGGAGAGGGCTTGAGTATGGTTTATAAGGGTGAGAGCACCCCCTCATTGAGCTAGCTTTTGGG
>JAYEVE010001739.1:0-11183 GCA_036346375.1 Guadua angustifolia
ATAGAAATTAGTGGTCAAAGCTGTGTTTTGAAGACCGTGTGGATATTTGAAATGACAACTATTTGTGACCAAGGGAGTATATAAATCACAAAAACTCAAAATAATAATTATTCACTCTGTCCAAGTTTATAGAGCATATTTTCTCTTGATACATAGACCAAGATTATATTAAAAATGACTAAACTACTACTAATTATTATATATAAGAACTATATTGAATTCATGCATATAGAGGATATAAAATAAAGTTGGATATTTATTAGTGGAACAGAGTGAAGAACACACTAATTTTGTATTAGAATATGAAACACAACCTATATTTATGGACAAGACTATTTAAAATACGCCAATACTTTTTTTACGGAGTGAGTCTGTATCAAGTACAAGCCAAATTAACTAAAATTTGAAACAAAAAAGAATTAGTAATTTTATTTCCATATGAATTCAAAAATAAACCAGAAAAATAAAATTTTGAATAATAATAAATAAAAATAGAAAATATTTTTTATACGAATTATAGCCTAAACAAAAAAATCCACCCAAAATATGATCCAAAAATGTGCATGTCGGGGATTGGTCGTTGCCCTTAAACGACCATTAGAGCCTGGCCGACCCCGACCATGCCCTCACCCGGGGGTCGCCCCTGCGCGTGAGTCCTCCCGTACGTCCCGACCTTCGTCAGGCGCCCCTTTACCGAGCATGCTTGGTCGGTGGTCCAGGGCCTAGTGACCCGGTCTCGCAAAGAGGCCTAGAAGTTCACCCAAAAGCTGGGCACGGTCTACGAAGAAGACGTGGCATTAACTGCGCAACCGCCCGTGGTCTGCGCGTCCGCCATCTACGCTCGCTGTACCCACGTCGCGCGGTGCCCGGCGGGTGGCGCGGCAACAGCTCTACGCACGTCCCGAATAGTAGATCGCCCCTGTAATAAATGCTTTGTTGCCTGTAATCCCCTATAAATACCTTCTCCAGCGAAGGGCTGAGGGTTCGGTTCCATCATCTCCCTTAGTCTCGCCATACTGAACTCACTTTCGTGCTTGTATACGACATCTGTAACCACCTTCACACTTCAGTGCAATCACTGGACGTAGGGTTGTTATCTCCCCCGTGAGAGGTTCGAACCAGACTAAAAAAGCGATCCCTTGTGCTCTGTGATTGTAATACCGCAAATCTCATTTGCCAGGGTTTTCGGCCAGAAATGTTTTCCACCTTCTTGATTCAAGCTTCTGCCGTCGCGCAGTTATTAATTCCATTAGAGGTTTTGGGTTTTTTCCGTAAATCTTATCAGAGTGGGTGTTTTCTCCGAGCCGTATCTATTCTACGGCAAGTTTTACTCAAAAAGAGTTTGAAATTCTATCTCTGGTTTTTGTGGGTTGGTGGTCTTCCTAATCTTGTGCAGCTTTTACTTTTTCCCTAACCTCATCTAACTTTCCATTGTGTGGCTATCATTCCTCCTTCTTGGATATTTTCTTTCTGAGCACTTTCTTGGCTCTTTCCGATCCTTCTCTGCGGCCGACGATCCGGAGGGTCCCTATGATCGCTTGCGCCTTGCTCCTGCGTCGGCCGACGCCGCGGCTTCCTCGCCTCCTCGCGCGGGCTGTCCTCGATCCTCGTCTGGCGCCCGGTTGCCTCCCGCGCCTCGTGTCTGGCGCGCCCGAGCTTCAGTGGCCTTGCCCAGGCTCGCCTCCAGCCTTCCGTCCCCCGGCGCTTCCTCCCCAGCCGTGCCTCCCGGCCGCCGCGCTCCGGCCGGCACCCCCTCCTCTCCACCCGTGTGCGCCTCCAGCTCGGCTCGACCAGTGCCACTCCTCCCCTTTAGCCTTCTTCTCCAACCAAGAAGAGAAGGTATAAAATTTTGGGGGTTTATTTGCTTGCATGCTAGGTGCTTGATGAAATGCCTAGAAGGTTTAGGTTGTGTATTGCGGTGAGTTTAGTGCGCAAGGTTGAGGGATGGGCTTGGAAATACGAGAATCGATGCATTTCTTAATTTATATCGAACTAGAATTTTGTCAATTGTTGAACTGATGGCCAGGCATGTTAGCTTCTCTCCATCTCCATGATTGGGTGGTTGATGCAGGGATGTATAACTCATGTTTCATTACCTTTTCCCGATGAATCAACATAATTCTAATTGTGATATATATGCCATTTGAACATATCATCCTTTCTAGGTACCATTTGTAGATTAAATAGCATACGTAGAATGATGCTTTGTGGTATTAAATATTTGCTCTAATGAGACCGAGTTCAATTCATAGGCTTTCTTGCGAGCTAAAAATATTGTTACAAGTAGCCATCATTCCATGCCATTTGTATTCTCCACTTACCATGATGACAATGCCACATGCCCATTACTTTAGTTTGGCATGTGTTATACCTATAGTTCCCATTTGTTTAGTTCAATTAAGCTTCTCATGGTCAAGACTCAAGAGTATTAAATCTCATACATAAGTTGTATACTTTGTCTATCTAGTATATTTCTGTAAGATCAAAACATTTCACTACCCTTTCTCCTCCTTCCAAGGTCCCTATTTATTTGATAGCATGAACCAAGAAACTTAGCCCTGTGAAATTTTACCTGTTTATATGTCCTGAAAGAAGTATATGCGTATTCCTAGTGGAGTACAGTGGCAAAACTCTAGGAAGAGTGGGTGGAGAACGCAGATCGCTAGGTTCTTTGGTTTCCTAGAAATTTGAGGAAGGTTGCCATTCAATGGTTAATCTTGAAATGTATAAGGTCCCATATCGAGTAGTTTGTTATTATATACTTATTTAACCTTGTTTCTTTAATTTCCGATAAGTTTTTTGAATGTGACAATCGTGCCTTGCCCTATCTTGGTTTGTTGTTCTCTAGGGTTGGTGGTTTCTAGCGCTGCATTGGGCCGTCAGTTATCGCCGAGGTTAAAGGCAAGTGCAACCCCTAGAGTGTTATTAGGGTGTTAAATGCTTTGTTTGCGATAAGATTATGAAACTTCTAATGATGTGGTTATGTTTAATAGCATATCTAGCAATTGTTTTTAGTATGGTGATGAAGATGGATGAATATTAGCAAAATGGTAAGTTATTCAATTCCCATTTATTGTATTGCATTACGAATTTTATGAATGAGTATGGTTATGTTGATGCAAGTAACAAAATGATGAACGCGATTGAATGGTAACGTGTGTGTTTATATTCGGGTTGGCCGTGCTTATAAACATGTGTATGACCAATGTGGAGTTGAAATAGGATGAAGCGGGTAGATCATTCATGTCAATTGCATCATTGCATTCATGATGGACGAGGCGTCCCATGTTGATGCGGGCCTCGGTGCTCACCCGTAGTGAGCACAAAAGTCCTACCTCGTAGTCCCATTCATCGAGGTGAATGGGAGCGAGTCGAGAAAGTAGGCCCGCCACGGATGGGTGGGATTGAGGGTGTACACCGACGGGTGTGCACTCACTATCTAGGTATACGCTATGACAATGTGCATTATGAGCATGCATGGTGCATTCATTTTATGATTCATGAGAAAGAGGATGAGAGCATAAAAGTATTGCATCGTGTGTTGCAATTGGTAGATGTTAATTGATGAGACTGGAAATGACAGGTTGAGTATTGAGTCGTGAATTCATCCTGAAATGATTGTTGAGGCATGAGTAAGGTTTATTTATGTTTCCGAGTTGGAGGTGGTAAGTAGGGTTAGTTTCTGCTTCTTTCAATGGATAATTCCAATTAAGTAATGGTTATAGCAAATGGTAGAGTAGTCGTGTTCTTACGTTTTGAGGTTATATGAATTCAAATTACTCCCTTTATTTACGGATGTTAATTAAAGGAACTGTTACTTTATGTCTTGAAGTAGTTGTATTCTAGTTGAATTTATTACTTTTCATACTTGATTGCACTTTGCTGAGTCTTCGACTCACCCCTGTTGTGGTTTTCTTTCTTTCAGGTAATTTCCGAGATGCCAAGCGGGGATGGGAGTAGCAAGCACTTGTGGCACATCACCTTAACCTAATTAACTACCCGGGAACTAGTGGTTTAGGTTTTTACTTGGTTGCTGCTTTGAAATTTTTTTGTGATCTGCGCTAAGTGTAATAATTTATATCTGGTCGTTACTTGCTGTGTTGATCTCGGTCATGCTCTGATCGTCGTCTTGGTGAATTTTGGTAAGTATTTGGGAAAATGGTTGCTCTTTTATCGTGAGTCTGGTTGTGCTGGGGAATAAAATTATGATGGATGGTGGTAATTGTAGTTTCCTTTGGATATGGAATGTTCTATATATATGCTTATATGCAATTTGTGCTCTTTTGTCTGCTGAGTGGATGTCCTTAATTCAGGGGAGGTGCTGCCGAAATTTTGTTTGTTTTAGGGTGTTGGTAGCATTCGCGGCTTTGTAGGAGCCGGGGTGTTACAGTGATTGTCTTGGTCGACTCGCTTCATAACTCGGTAGGGCCTCGGACGCTATACCCCTCGCGGGAAAAGGGTCTTAGGTTGATCCCTCATTCAACAAGTAAACTCGGCGGGGAACCGGCTCCCAAATCGTCTGTAATACTGCAAGTTTTGGCTAGGGTTTTGGCCGGTGTTGTTTTCATTTTCTTAAGTGTTCGGAGTTATATCGGTGGGAGATAAGTTGTGTTGTCGCGAAATTTCCAGATGTTGTTAAAAGTTTGACTTTGCAATTCTAAGTCGGTACGGTAAGGTTAAACCCTGCTCATGAGCAATAGATATCACCTAATCTCTCTCCTCTCATTTTGTGGCTGTCATCCTTCCCTTGGTCAAGATATTTTTGTTTCTTCCAGCTTTCCCTACCGACTCCCTCCCACTCTCCTTCTGGATGGCGCGCCGCCCAGGCCGACTCGCCTTGCGCCCCATCCCTGCCGACTCCACTGCGCCTCCTACTCCTGCTGGCGAGCCGGCCACAGGCGTCCTCTCGAGCGCTCCCCCGCATAGATGCCCTGCCGTTGCTCGTTTCCCCCATTTCGGTCTTCTTTGCTCTTCCTTGCAGTTCCTCCCATTTGAGTAGAGCGGCAGCGATGTAGATGCACCCAACAAGCAGCAGTCTTTGCAAGCGATACCAGCTAGCTTGAGCCGAGCAGACTCTGAAGAAGCAGGGCATCGGCGGTTGCAAGCCGGCGACCCTCCCTCCCCTCCGGCCAGTTCCGGCGCCGCCCCGGCCTCCCTCCGGCGACCCTCCCTCCCCTCCGGCCGTAGTGCACCTCTCTTGCCCTCCCTGTGGTGAGAACTCAAGTCTAGGTTTCATTTAGATGTCTGATTTCTAGTATGCCTGCCAAGTGTTCGATGAAATGCTTGGCTATATTTTCATGAGAATGAAATGATGTTGCATGCTTTACCTGTTTGTGATTTTTTTTATATAGTGTTAGCAATTATCCTTTTCAATAAAACCATGTGGTAATATTCATTATTCAGCATTATAATAGTATGAGTTTTTGTGTGTGAAAGCTTTAATAGTTAATAAGACTGAATGGGGTGCTGAAGGTGTCTATTTTGACTAGTTACCGTGCCAAATGATGTGGCTTCATGCAGCCTTGCGAGTAGATGTAAACCATCAGCTTTCCTTGAGTATGTAGTACGCTGCTTCAATTAGTTATGTCGACACCATTGTGAACTTAGGAGCTGCTTAGCCACCATCTTTGGTTTGCGATTCATTCAAGTAATTGTTGAGTCCTCTTGGCATGAGGCCTCTTTGTAAGTTGGTGGAACATTGGTGAATTCTGGGAAAGCTGTTTGAGTTTTGATGTTTACACTTTATTAGGAGCGGTATTATTTTCACGAAAGAACCATGTGAAAAACATCTATGTGTGTGAGAATTACCAAGGCATAATTTAATGAAATAATTATGGTCATTTCCATGAAATCTGAGGGACCGACAAGATTCTTTATTACGAATTGGCAGTTGACATGTTCTTGCTTGGATGGTTTGTACTATTCCTCAGCAATAGTTAGTCTAATACCGATGATATCATGGTTACTAGGTCTTGTGGCAGCCTAAAATCTAATGAGATTCAATATTTCTGTTTATTGCTTGATAAATTGTGTGTTTAAAGTTGGACAGCATGGCTCAATTCAATGAGTTAAGAGTTTATTGCTGCCATTTGATTATGAGCATATTACTGTATATTAGTTTAATTTGCTAATGGTTTTGCATAAGATCCCAATTTAAGAGAGTTGTCAGTGTGTTCTCCTATTGTTAAGGATTAATGTCTGTTGTTTAGTGGGTTGCTCGGAGTTTCATTAGTGTGAATTGGGACTGTTTTTGGCAGGAGTTGAATTTTCGTCGCGCATTGAGGTATTGAGGCGGACTTTGATCCATTCTTGTGCGTAACGTTGTTTTCAGGGAAAGTGTCTTCGGGAGTGGTTTTGACCCTGAGTTGCTTCTCGCGTCAGTAAAGGCAAGTGCATCCCCTAGAACGTTAGTAGGGTGTTAAATGTTTTGCTTGCGATAAGAGTATGAGAATTCTAATGGTTTGGTTATGTTTAATGGCATATCTAGACGTTGTTCTTAGCATGGTAATGAGGATGGATGAATATTAGCAATGGGAAGGTAAGTTATTAAATTTCTAGTATTGCAACGCCTTATGAATTGTACAAATGAGTATGGTTATGTTGATGCAAAGGATAAAGTGATTAAATGAGAATGTGTGTGTTATATTCATGTTTGTGTTGTGCTTATAAACATGTCAATTGCATAATTGCATTCATGATGGACGAGGCGTCCCATGTTGATGCGGGCCTCGGTGCTCACCCGTAGTGAGCACAAAAGTCCTACCTCGTAGTCCCATTCATCGAGGTGAATGGGAGCGGGTCAGTAAGAGTAGGCCCCGACACGGGATGGTTGGGATTGAGGGGCACACCGACGGGTGTGCACTCAGCTATACCGGTATACGCTATGACAATGTGCATTATGAGCATGCATGGTGCATTCATTTTGTGATTCATGAGAAAAAAAAAAGAATGAGAACATAAAGGCATTGCATTGTGTGTTGCATTTGGTAAATGTTAATTGATGAGAATGGAAATGACAGATTGAGTATTGAGTCGTGGAATCATCCTGAAATGATTGTTGAAACATGAGTAAGGTTTATTTATGTTTCCGAGTTGGATGTGGTAAATAGGGTTAGTTTCTGTTTCTTTAACTGGATGATTTCAATTAAGTATTGGTTATGTCAAAAGATGAAGTAGTTGTGCTCTTATGTTTGGTTGTATATGAATTCAAACCGTTTCTCTTAGTTACGGATATCAATTAAAGAAACTTTTACTTTATGTCTTGAAGCATTTATATTCTAGTCGAATTCATTACTTTCCATACTTGATTGCACTTTGCTGAGTCTTGGACTCACGCTTGTTTGTTTTCTTGTTTTAGGTGCTTTGAAGCTGGCTCGTCGGGTTGGGAGTAGTAACACGCACACGACTTTGGTCTCCAACAATTTAATTAACAAATTCGTTAAGTCTGGATGTAATTAATATGGTTGTAATGTATTGTTCATCGTGGTGAAGTTTATTATTTTCTGTTGGGTGTGATTGATTAACTAAGGACCTGCTAGGATCATATCTTACTGCAAATGTTTTCTGTCTGCTGAGTGGATGTCCTACTTTCTAGAGAGGTCATGCCGAAATTTTGTAAAATTCGGTGACTTAGTTTTAAGCCGGTTTTAGAGTTTAGTGGTTGTTTGCAGGCAGTTCGTTTGGGTGCTAGGTTTTTATGTCTTCTTCGGTAAATCCTCAGTTCTATTGATCTTATTGTGGAGAATTATCGTGTGTTGGTAAACCTTTGGACCTGTGTGGGTCCGAGGGGTGTCACTAGTGAATCAGGGTTTTAGTAACATCCGTGGCGTGTATGGTCTCCGGGGTGTTACATCGTCGACAGTGCAAATTAGGAATAAATTAAAGGACAATTAGAAATTTTATTTGTGTGTGACTTAGAACACTAAATTCCAAAAAAATTAAAATTCATAATATAATATATTACCTATACTAATTGTAAACTGTGAGAATCTTTTTACATTAATTGAGAAAACAAAAAGATTTAGCATCCATCTAATAGACCTGGGTTGTAGTGGCTATCAAGTAAAATCCAAACTAACTGACCCAACTAATTTTATCTAAGAAGCTAATCCGTGCGGATACACGAATTACCGACTAGTTATTATATACTAATATATTTCAGGACTTGGGAGAGACGGGGTCAAGAAAAAGGAAGTCTGTCGTAAACACAAGTTCCTTCGTCTTAAAAAAAAAGTTGCTGACTTCGCGTGCTACACTGTAGGAATACAGTGATGTTAGAGGAAGTCTCAAACAAATGGCCGAAAGGTTGTCAATGCAAGTCCTGGTGACCTAGTACTAATACACTATGCACATAAACAGTGAAGTTGCAAGACTAATCAACAGATACTGTCACTTATTCATTTAGGTGATACACTTCCAAAGTCTTCCTCAAAGTCGTCCAAAGTGTCTTCGTGAAAGTCGGAACTTTTTAGCTGACGTACAGTGAGTGCGAAGTGGGAACCCACACAAAACCGGAGGCTCATCGGTAATTCCACGGTTATCCGAGTTGCTTAAAACCGAAATGGTTATGCATTTTGAATAGAGGCTGTTTTTCAAATCTGGTAAATTTATTTGTAATGTCTTAGCAGTTTGCAACTAGTGTTGCATATATTAAGTTGCTACTCAAGACGAAGCATCCTTGCGTTGGCTAAATTAAGAAGTCATCCAACGAGTACGAGTCTAACAAATAACAAGTATAGTAAATACTTAAATAGTTAGGGTGGGCGAATTGGAGACAAGAAAATATATCGTTCATACGATCTGCATACAAGGATAGGGTTGTTTCAACTAACCATTGCCATCTTGTAAATCTCCAACCATATCTCGATGACATATAATTCGTTCAGAAGAAAAAGATATTGTATTTTCTTTCGCAACCATAGGCCCTATAAAAATGCGAAACATCAATTTGCATGATGTGGTGTGACAGGGAAATGATTACGATCTATAATCCCTATGCGTTGTTTTCCATCCAGGCAACCAGCCCAAGGTTCAAAATCCCGGCTAGATTTCACCCTTCTGAGATTCATAATTCTGATAGAATAAAAAAAATTCAAATTGCTACAGTATTTTTTAAAAAAATTAACAAGATTTCACCAAATCTTAGGTATTTTAGCCGGAATTGTTACAAAATCAATTATTTTAGGATCAGATTTGATCCGGAGTGTAGGCCGGTTGGTAGAGATTGGCTGCTGTGAAGAGGTCTCGGGCTCCATCCCATGGTGGAGCGAATTTTTTTTATATCGGCTGAGAGGTAGCTTATAAGGTTCTTATGCATTACAATGCAATAGGGAGGTGTTGCTCGGTTGGTAGAGCATTCGGTTGGCTTTACTGCCGTCGAAGAAGATTTAAGTTTTTTCTAGCCTCGGTAGAGCATTTCACAGCAGTTCAAAAGTGACGAAATTTTGGCCAAACTTGGCGAGATCTCAGTTTCCCTGGTTCAAAAAATTTTGGATTTGAATTTTGCCTTTTGGATTTTATCCGAAATAACGAGATTTCGTCAAAATTTTGAATTTCGGAAGGTGACCAGCCGTGAACCGAAAACGAAATTTAAAACCATAATTGAGCGTCTCATTCAAATTAGAATAATATATCTAATACTTCACCACCGTGAGAGCACCTAGCACTGAAATACCGCGAGACTTCAT
Source organism: Guadua angustifolia (assembly GCA_036346375.1). NCBI lineage: Eukaryota > Viridiplantae > Streptophyta > Magnoliopsida > Poales > Poaceae > Guadua > Guadua angustifolia. The sequence continues at coordinate 9,687 of JAYEVE010001739.1, forward strand.
TTGTGTTCTTTGTATCGAGTAGTATACTAAGGGCCTGTTTGGATCCATGCAGCTAATAGTTAGCTGCTAAAAATTAGTTAGAGTGGATCCAAACACCTCCAGCTAATAGATCAGCTAACTATTAGCTGGGCATCCAGCTAATGGTTATCTCATTAGCTAGCCAAACCCAGCTAATAGCAGCTAATAGGTGGCATTTAACCAAAATACCCTTCGCGTCTACCACCAATAGCATTTAATAGCATGGGTATTCTGGACAATAACATCTATTAGCCATATATTAGCTGGTGGATCCAAACACCCTCCAGCTAATAGTTAGCCAGCTAAAAGTTAGCTAGCTAATATTAGCTAGGAACTATTAGCCAGCTAACTATTAGCTGCTAATGAATCCAAACAGGCCCTAAAGGCTTGTTTAGGAGCACCAAACCCTATTGGGATCCTGGCCTATTTTTGTGGGACGAAACCTACATATAAACAATCCCTAGGCTAAGGGTCTGTTTGGATCTATTAGCTCTAATAGTTAGCTGGCTAATGACTAATAGCTGGCTAATTATTAGTTGGGGCTGATTGGATCTATTAGCTAATAGATGGTTGGAAATTTGGTTATGAGTGTAAGTGTCCATTTTACCTTTGTATTAATTAACTGTTTGCGGTGGAGGGGCCGAGAGCAAATTGGTCTTTTGACCATCCATTAGATAAAATTAGCAGGGGAGAACCAGTTAATGAGATAATTATTAGGTGAGTTGTTGGCCAACTATTAGATGGGCTATTAGCTGAGCTGTTTGGATCTATTCCAGCTAATTTTAGCAGCTAACTGTTAGTGCTAATGAATCCAAACACAACCTAAATAAAAGGTGTATTTCCGTGGAAAGAAACCCACATGGAAACAGTCCCCAAGCTAAATAGGTGTATTTGGAAGTTCACATGACGTGTAATTCCGTTCCAACCAGTTCGATTATCTAGGAAAAAAAATTGTCTTCCCGATCTCGATTTGATGCATCCGTCGACATCGTGGTGGCCCAGTTGCCACTAAGGAAGCCGAGAGCGTCAGACAACTGGCCTTTGAAAGCCAGCAGCGCGGCAACGCCAACGTCGCTACACTGGGACCTGGGAAAGAAGCAGCAACCGCAGTGGACAAGACTATCAACAGCGCGATGGATATGCATGGAAATCCAACTGCCATGATTTGGGAGTGATGCATTGGCAAGAATAGAGCATTAATTTCTTACGTGAATCACATGGGCCTTTAGCTCTTCATTAGAGTATCTCTAATGATGCCACTTCAGCTAGCTATAAAGATGTCATTTTAGCATTTTGCTTAGGTGGAAGAGAAAAAATAAGGAGAGAGATATAGACCGGCTACTAATGTATAGTCAGGCTATAACTGATTCCAAAGCACTTATAATCTATTACATGTTGGCCAATATTTAGTTTTATAGATAATGCTATAGCTAATCCATTGGAGGGATTATCTATATGCTATCTATAGATAACATGGAT
>JAYEVE010001878.1:0-19289 GCA_036346375.1 Guadua angustifolia
CCAGCGTCCCGACAGACGCCGGACCCGCCCGATCGAAAAACTGCGCCTCCCGATAGACAACGCAGCAGGCTCAACCGGGAAACAGCAACCTGCACAGAAACAAGAAAAGTGATCATGAACACAGAAGTATTCTCACAGCAAGGAAACGACAGCATAAATAAAACAACAGCGAAACAGGCAAAGATTAAACAGAACACAAGAGAACTGACGCCGAAACAACCCAGGCCAATGCAACATGAGCACAGGCTGCGGGCGACACAAGGCACAGAAGTAAAAAGCGAAAAAGGGATCAGACCGGAGCATGCAAAACGACGACAAAATCAGGATCAGGATGAGGACCAACCGCAACCAGGATGAGCAATAGCCGAAATCAGATTGAGCAACCAGCAGCCAGAACCAACGAAGACGAATCAACAAATCAGAAAGAATGCATTGAGCAGACATGGTCTGGCGATCAGAAACTGGCTAAGCAACCACGAGCCAGAATCAAAAGAGACAAACGGCATGACCACAGAAAACAAACGACACAGGGCACATAAGTCAGGAGCGAGCGCGCGACCAAACCAGAACATAAAGAACGATCACAAAACCAGGATGACGAACAATCGAAATCAGATCAAGGAAAATCAGGATGAGGAACAATGTGAATCAAACCGAGCAACCATGAGCTGGAAGAAACCAAACGGGGAACAGGAAGGCACCGACAGCATAGGGCGGAGATTTCTTCCCCTATAAGTGAACCGTGGGAGCACAAGAAACGAGGCCTCCTCGGGCCGCGAACCATGGGCGAAGCAGGCGAGGCAACTCGATTACGCGACGGCATACACGTGCTCCCACAACAGCGCAGGAGGCAAGGAACGGTGTCGCCAGAAATCAACGGCGCGCCAAGAACGCCTGAGCGCCAAGAACGAAATCAGCAACACAGCGCGACAGATGCAATCGATCGCCCAACGCTCAGCAAATCGAAGTAGCAGAACCAGACGCAACCGATCGCCTAAGCCGGAATGGGGAATAATATAAGCCAAAACAGGGAACGACGAAAAAAACCAACAAGAAACCATGAGAAACCCAGAATGAGCGATAATCCAACCGCAAAATGTAGAACAAAGCAATCAGCAAACAGGATAAACCGACCAGAACAAAAGGAATCGAAGCAGTAGAACCAGACGCAATCGATCGCCTAAGCCGGAATGGGGAATAATCTAAGCCAGAACAGGGAACAATCCACGACAGAACGGCGAATAATCTAAGCCCCAATGCGAAAGAACCGAAACAGTATTCTAGTTGAGATTATTCCCCATTCCCCAGCCTGGCCTAAGCGCTAATAATCACCAAAGACCGGACGCAATCCATACGCTAAGGCCGATCCAATCATCCAAGCCAGCGGCTCAAACTAATACGTAGAACAAAGCAATCAGTGAATAGGAAAAATCGACCAGAACAAAAAGGAATCAAAGCAGTAGAACCAGACGCAATCAATCGACTAAGCCGGAATGGGGAATAATCTAAGCCAGAACAGGGAACAATCTATGCTAGAACGACGAAAATAATCTAAGCCCCAATACGGAGGAACCGAAGCAGTATTCTGGCTGAGATTATTCCCCATTCTGGCTTAAGCGCTAACAATCGCCAAAGACTGGACGCAATCCATATTCTAAGACCTATCGGATCATCCAAGCCAACGGCTCAAACCAATACCAACTGGAATTAGGAGCACTGATCGCCGCCTGAAACCAGGAAAACGCGCGATCGGGACCGAACGGGGAAACAACGACAAACCAAAAGAAAGCCTGCGGAGAAACAGCCAACCGGAACTCTCTCTCCACCAGCACGTAGTGGCGATATGAACACAGAAGGAAAATGCGGAGGAAGTCGAGGAGAAGTCACAGCCTCGGGATAGGAACCACGGACGGAGCGGAGCGTGCGAGGCTAATGAACGGTGGACGGAGGCCCGGCACGGAGCGCAATAGCAATAAATGAACATAGAAGAACACGCAAGGAGCAGAGCGCGAAATTTTGACGCGTCATCAATCGTTGCTCTCCCAATCGGCGCGAAACAACGAAGCTCCTGGCCGACACAGCGCGCCCATGCAACGAACAAAGCGCGAAACCATGGCGCATTATCAACCGTCGGTCTTCCGATCAACGCGAAAAAACCGCAGTCCCTGACCGAGCTGGTACGAACGCACCGAGGCGATCTACTTTTTTACTGGCTGAGCTCGTACGGGGAGCGCCCAGCGCTCGGCAAATCTTAGCGCTATAAGATATAGTATACATAAGGCGGCGTATCAACGTATTCATTGCACACCAACTAAAGAAAAGTTTCAAAAATTCATCATGGATGTACATATCAAAACTTTCATCTACATATAAATTTCATGATCAAATTCGTCCTGTGCTAAGAGTAATAAAGACAAACTTGATCATGAACAGAATAGTTCCTGCTCATGATCAAGTTTGTTTTTTGTAACTTCTAGTATAGGATGAATTTGATCATGAAATTTTATATGTAGATGTCAAGCACCATTAAATCAGTGGGCTACCATGTCCTCACGAGAGAGATGTTGAGCCGCGCCCTCGCTCTATGGTCTTTACGTGCCTCTAGGGTTCGAGTCTAATTGTGCAAACAGCAAGCAAGGTTATCAATTACCCATCCTCTCTAGCCCACCTCAGCCTTCTCTTCTCCACCTCCTAGCCGGCCCATCCCTCCTTTTCCTTCCCCGCCAGCGCGGCCCACCCTAGCTCCCCTCCTTCCACACAACTGCTTCCCTTCTCCCTTGGCCCAGCCAAGCTCTCCCTCACCTTCCCCTTCCTCTAGTTGCACGCACGCACAAACCAGAAGACGACCACCATGGCCGTTTCAGCCGAGCTCCAAAAGCCACCCTTTCTTCTCCCAAATCATGCGCGTTTAGATTCACTCATCACCCTCATACGCTCAATCCACTCCTCTCAGTAAAATCACATGGCTTACTGCAGTTATGCACTCTACACAACTCCGGATGGGAATCATTCTTTTCAGCAACATGCCATAATACAAGATCACATCTATTGCAACATCTCTTCCCGCAATTTGTCTTCCTCCTTTGCATCTTTGCTTTCTTATTCCCCACTCCGGTGGCTCTAACTCTAATAGCCTGACCTCCACACTTCTCCTGTCATCCTTATGTCCTACAAGCTCCCTCCCCTCCTTTCTCCAAGCAAGCAAGACACTACACACTTCTCATCATCCCATGTCCTCCAATATCTCTCTTCCCTTCCTCTCTCTGGGGAAGCGAAGCCACATCGTCATGAAGGATGGCGACCCAAGCATCTATAGGCATAGCCAACAAGGGGCTCTGTTGAGCTCGAACCCACCCTCAGGCTGTCGGACCCTAAGTACCTTTTTTAGCACTGGTGTTTAGTTTTTGGCATAGTAGCCGTGAATGCACACACGCTTGGACACACCTAAAGGAAGAAGAAGCTTTGTTGGGTGGTGAGTTGCTTCCTAAACCATATAGCTTGGTGGATCGCGACTTGTTGAAAGCCTAATTTGGAAATGGTTAACTTCACTTGATGCTTACAAAATTGGACTCAAACCCTAGTGAAAGCATCTAGGCCTTTAATTTTAGTGATGTATGTGTTTTGGTGATTAATGATATTTGATTGTTAATACTAATAATGTTTAAAGGTTTCAACATGAGTTAGTTCTTGACTTTGCCATAATGTGAGTTCTTGGTATTCATGTGAGTTCTTGGTATTCATGAATCTCATAAAGTTATAATTGACGGCAAAACATAAAAATCAAAAATACTGTGTTTAGAAATGATCCAAGGTGTTGAGGATGGATCCTAGTATTAGGTTTTATTTTGCTTCCATTGATTAAATGGGGTATAGGCTAGTAATTTGAGCTTGGTTAGGTTGGCTAGTTAGTGGTTATGCATACTAGACTTGTCTAGCTCCTCTATAATCAAAGAAAAACCTTGAACAGTTGAAGTCGTAATGTAACCAAAATTGAAACAGTACTGGCTTAATTTTGAAATTGCTAATGCATACCAGATGATCTTATAGATATCAGACAAGGGATAGAATCATTAGAGCTGAATATGGTATTTTTCAATGTGTTGAGAAAATTATATATTCCGGATGATCATATAGCTAACAAACAAGGGAGAGGATCATTAGAGCCGAAGGTAGTATTATTCAATATATTAAAAAATACATATTCTAGATGATCCTATAGTTTCCAAAAAAGGAAGAGGATCATTGGAGCCGAAGGTGGTGATTTTCAAAGTATTGAAAAGTTACACTTTTCTGATGATCCTATAGCTATCGGATAAGCAAGTTGATCATTGAGACAAATAGTTGATTTTTGGTATGGGCTAAAATTTTTGTACATTTTGAATGATCTGGATTGAGGGTATCATTTGGATGTAAGGATGATCCGAAAGCTATTGGATGATATTTTAGGTCTATAATGGTTAGTTTTTCGATCATTGGACTTCAAGTTTTAAGAAAATCCGGAAGGTGTTGATTTCTTAGGAAAATGACTATAACGGTTAGTTTCTTCAAGAAGGCTATAAATATTTGGCATTAACGTCTTTGTAAGGGGGCTATAAATACTTGGCATTAACTTCTTTGTTTGGACTCTTTGCTACTCTACAAGTTCATCTCATACCAAAGTGTCGGTGTTTCGTGAAACCGGCAAGTAAATTTGTAAGTCAAGGGGCCGCGCGTTCCCGCTCCCTGAATGGTTAGACCAAGAGGGGGTCCAAGATGTATACTGGTTCGGGCTGAAAATCCCTACTCCAGTTCGTGAGATGGTCGTATATTGCTCCTGATGCAGGGGATTGTATCGTGTTACAAGCGAAGGGCAAGGTCTGGCCTCGAACACCTTGTGCGTGGGGGTGGGCCGAGACGGCCGTGAGCGCTAGGAGTTTTAGGGCGCAAATGCCTTCGAACTCCTGAGCGTTGCTATCGATTGAACTCTCTCTCTCCAGGGAGTCCTGCTTCTTCTTATATAGCTTGGAGAGGTAGGTTACATGGGAATCTGGAAAAAAGAAGGATGGGGTGCCCTACGCCTGGGAGTTTGGTCTTCGGCCTCGGCATCTGACCCTTGGATTCGATGTTTGACGGGTGGTTGCGTGTCTCGTGCCGGGTCGGTGGATGCACAGAGTGGCGGAGCACTCCACTTCGCCGGGAAATGGCGTACCTGCCCTCTGCGCACTAGTCGTAGACTGACGTCGTGGCGCCTAGCTCCGGGAGTCACCTCGGGTGGGCGTGCGTCCCTCCACTGTTCACGACCGGGCGATGAACTCGGCGCCTGTCTTCGGCCACCTGCTACCTCGGGAAAGGGCCTCCCACCTCAGGGCGGTCATGCTGAGGTGTCGTGGCAGCGGGGTAGGTGACCAGGACAGGGACCGGCCCTCGATGACTTGACGTCTTCTTTCCGGTGAAAACAGCCTGAGCCTGACCGGAGCTCTCGAGCGGTCCGACCCGTCGGTCGGGCTATCTCGCAGGTCGTCTAAGCCGTAGCTCGAAGGGTGCCTGACCTGTGGCGCGGGTCGGGCCGCTTTTTTGGGGCCGGGTTGGTCGGGAACCTGGGCATCCTTGAACGGGGCCTCTAGTCGAAGCTTGGGCTTCGAGGCGGCCCATTCATTTCCCCCTGGGCCGCTGGGGATGCCCATGTCTCGGGTACCCGTCACAAAGGAACATCAAGAGCATTCATCGGCATATTTTGAGAGATTTGAGAGGTGGCATATGCATTTAGTGTGCATCAGTCTTGTTGTTTGACTTCTTTAGGTTCAAGTCATGGTCTAGACTTGTTACCTTTAGAGATGAGTGCTTCTTACACAGCTTGGAGACATGGTTCTTGGTGGGCTTCGAAGGAGAAGCTTGTAGAGAAGCATCGACAGTGTTGTGAAGGTTCGAAGTCCACCTATTCGATGCGGAGAAGGATTACCACGAGTGGATGGTTTGATTCCTTGCATGGTTTCAAGTTAGAGCAATACTCTTGCGAGAGTGTTCTAATGAAGAGTAGGGGAGGTCGCTGAATCTCCGAGTCGGTAAAAAATCGGTTGTTCTTTTTGTCTCTTTTACGTTTCTGCATTTACTATCATGTCTTTCAATTTCTAGATACTAGAGTTGTGTTGGATTGGCACTTAGTTTGCAAAACTTCACTGGACATATGTAGAAGTTGTTTTGGCTACACTGGAAACTGTAGGCACATAAATTGAATTAGGAAAGGTTAAGTTCTTAATTTGTCCATTAGCAAAAAGAACTACAATTCATTGCCCTCTTAGCATCTGATCCACTTCACCTAGACACACGCATAGACCATATAAAGAGTGGGGAGAGGGCAGTTCGACACATCTACTTCGCGAAGACGCATGTTGCGGGGAGTTTGTAATTGTGAGGGCACGACGAGGGCGTTGAGTGGATGCTAGGGAGCAAGCGAGGGCACGGGCATGTGGCTACAGGTAACTCACCGCGGTAACGTCGAACAGGTAAGGAAGGTGACGCAGCGTGAGTTAGCGAGTGACTAGCCAGCTGAGTACACTGATCGTAATAATAAATGGACAATGTGAGCCCCTCTTCTGATATTTTTTTTCAATGTAGCTATATCAGTGGGTTGGATAAAGAGAATAGCTGATTTGTTTATTTGATTGGTGTTAACTTGTTTATATATTTCTAAAAGTTTGACAAGTGAATGTTGCATAAGTATTTCTTACATAATAAAGTAATAGTAGTGATCCTCGAATCGATAAAAACACAACACAATCTGTTTAATATATTTATCTCAATTTAACTTAATCCTTTGAGCACACACTTTATTTTTATCATAGCTTCGCCACTGCAAAGAGCCAAGGTACTCGATGGTGAGAACTAGCAACACGACCTAGCAGCTTGAGAAAAGCCTAGGGCTGTGTCAGATGCATAGTCGGATGAGCTAGAGGTGGCATATATGAGCCTGCAAACGATGAGGCACTCGTCAGTCGCTGCTTCTTCCCCACATGAGCTCAACCCTTGCCACCACATGCGTGTCCTCCTTTGGTAGGTTGGGTTGTGTCATTTTATGAATTGTTGTAATACCTTTCTCAATTTGTTGCATGAGGTGTGAAATTTTGTTGCACCTGTCTTTTTAGATGTTGAGAAGTGTTGTAGTTGGGCTATTTGTTGATGCAATTGAGTTTTTAATTTGTTGTACCATACTTCTATTTTTATTGCATTAGGGACTATTTGTTACATCAGAGGAGTATGTACTTTGTTCCATTAAGTAGGGAATTTGTTGCACCTATGTTGTTTTTGTTGCGGCCAAAAGAGGATGTTACAGTGTTTTAAAATAATATATTTATTGCATTGAATTGGAGTTTTATTATAGACTTACTAAATAATTATTTTACCTCGCCGATTTTTGCTGCGCTATATCATACCTTCATACGGCAAGATGAGACGGAGAGTACGTCCGCACCTAGTAGCTACGTATTATTTATTAGTGGGGACGCGTGGCTTCCTTGCTTTAACGTTCTGGAGAGAGTGAATTAGAATTAACCTCCCCAAAATGCCCCTCCCCGCCAATAATGGCCTCATCACCCGGTCGGACGGCGGGACTCCGACTGGCCGAGGGGCACTCCCGTAAATTTCATTCCACGCCTCTTCCGGTTGCTTCCCCGTCGTTCCGCTTTCGCCTCGCCTCGTCTCATCTCCCCGGCTACGCTCGGCTCGGCTCGGCTCTGCAGCTTGATCTTGCCGCCTGGGCCCTGGGGCAGGCAGATTGGGGTCTGGGGCCTGGGAGGAGGTAAAGATTCGATCTTGAGCGGCGGGTTCGGTTGCGTGGTTCGAATTCGGTCCGGAAAGGTGTAGTTTTGGGGATTTTTCTTGGTCTTGTTCGTTATTTGGACTGGCATTTGTTGGAGTAACCGCGTTTTGGGTTCCTTTTGCTGCATTGGGGAGCTCCGGTGGGTAAATTTGTTTCCTTTATTTCCTCCTGTTTTTGGATGGGTTCCTACTTGGCATAGGATCTAGGAAGCACGTCAAGCTGTTGTTGATTTGAGCTTATTTCTTTGGTGTAATTTTTTTTCTTTTGTACTAATAGAGTGTTGGTTTATGAGATTTCTGAACGAAAAGGCCACGAAGTACTTCGTTCCCGGTTGAATTTTAGCGACAGATTTGGTTGTTTTTCGTGGGACTTAGTTGTGCGATTTTCTCTTAAAGTTTACTCATTTTGGTAGCTAAATTACGTCTTCGGTCTATTAGAACTGTCGCGTGTCAAAATGATTAGTTATTAGGTCACTGTGTAATTCAGCTCCCAAAGGCTTAATTTTGTGCTCGATGCGATGATTTATACCTGGAGTTGGTTTCTTATGGGGATTGTTCGTTAGGATTTTTTACAGATTAATTCATGATGTTAAATTTGTCTAGGGTTGCATCTTCGATGCTAATTTGGGAGTGATAAGAGAAAATTTTCTGATTCTAATTTCCAAAAGACAGCCAGACAGAACAAATGGAATTGTAATTGGCTTGGATGAAATTCTAATTGTACTAGAATATGAAGTTGAATCCATTTTAATGAATCAAATTCATTTCTTGGGAGCCGAACGGGGTGTTAGTTGATTTGTCGTAGTAGTGGTAGACTGGTAGTAATCAATTGCTCTGCATGGAACTGAATTACTAATGTGAAACAGGATTGAAGTGGGTACGAGGAAGTGGGCATTGTTACTGGACTGATTTGGTGAGGAAGTGGAAATGGCGTTGGTGGTGAAGCAGCACCGCTGCATGCACTCGGCAAGCTGCATTTGCGTCAAGGGCCACCTCAGCGAGGATGCACTGTTCCTCGTCTTCCGCCACATGAACTGGAACCCCAGGCTGATCGCCATCCTCTCGTGCGTGTGCAAGTGGTTTGAAGAGATCGCTAAGCAGGTGCTGTGGAAGGAATTCTGCCATGCCAGGGCACCGAAGATGATGCTGGATTTGCATTCAGGAGGCAGCCACATTGTTGATGGGAACTGGAAGGCGCTTGGGAAGCTGCTCATCTATTGCAATGGCTGCACAAACGGGGGCCTGTTCAACAACATCCATGTCCCGGGTCATTTTGTGTTCAGGACACGCCTTTCAAGGACTGCAGGAAAGAGTTTCCTGCCTCTGCAGTGTAGGGCGGATGTCTTGTATGTGTCAGATCCATGCGAACATCTTGATCATGGGGAAGAAGGTGACTTGGGGTTTTTTCGGGGCATCTTGAAGTCGTTCGCCACTTCAAGGGTCAAGAAGATGCTGATTGAGAAGCGGGCGAAGTTCCATCCAAGGGAGGTGTGCCCCTACTGTAAGGCTAAGCTATGGAGCATGCTGCAGGAAAATATGATGCCGAGGAGTGCTTCTGCCAGGCTGGGTGCTTACGATGATTCTGTGGAGTATTTTGTATGCTTGAATGGACATGTTATTGGAGTTGGTACCCTGCTACCTCTCTCAGATTCTGAGGCAACGGAGGAGTAATCATCAGGAACTAGAGTCAGGTGATCATCTGTTATGTTTTACTCATTGCTGTCTCTAGTTAAATTGCTAAGTAGAGCTTACTGTTATCTTTATGGATCATTTTATTGTAAAGTTTGATTTTCTGATTGATTCCATGTGAAGCTAAGTATATAAAATTCTTTAAGATGGAAGTTAGGCATTTCCATATTTGTTCATGCTGGCAGATTAGTTCTTCAATCTGTTCGCAGATATCAATTTTCATGGGCAGACATATCTGAATGTACATAGAATGATTGGTGTGCAATACATCTATTGTGTATGTCAAGGTGCTACATGCTTAGTGCTGCTGAATTTAGATTTTGCATACGTGTGGCTTGGCCAATACGTGGTTTTTACTGCCTCAGACTCCAAAAGAATCAAAGAACACTTGTTGGAACAGTATGTCAAATGATACTTCTTTCAGATTTTATTTTCTTTCTGCATTTTGTTCAACCATAATTTAAACTACTTTGGTACTCGTAATTATCCATCAAGGGTTGATAACTTCATCCATGTAACCATGTCAGGAATGATAACACAAGTTTTTCGAGGAAGGTAGAGCACTTGTGAACATCTCCAAATCTCACTGTTCCAAGAATTGACTTCTTGTTTGTGGTCCTCAAAGATCAGAAGAGAAGCAAAACTATTGATGAGGCTGATCTTTTGAATTTTCTTGGTCGAATGTGTTGCTATTAATCTGGATCAGCCACAAGACAAAAAAGTTCCCTATCATAAATCTAGAGCCATTGTTTTATTTTAGAGCAGTCATGTTATCCAGCCAGTTTTTCTTCTATTTTTTATTTGCCAAAATTCTTAGGAAGAACTTTATTGCTGATGTCTTGTTTAATTTGTGATGTGCTAGTTTTCTTGCTCTATCCTCTTGCGCCATACTTAATAGAACAAACATATAGCACAAGAACTGTAAAATGCAATTTACTAGAGCAACGATGCAATGTGGCAAAAAACAATAACATCTATTCAGGATGGATTTCTTTTTTGAGCATGGAAAGAGTTGCAAAATGCAGTTCAACCAGAGTAGCTCTGTTTCCCAGGGACCATAATCGGCCCCATCTGGGAACGAAAATATGTTTATCTTATGTGAAGAAATATGTTCTGAATAAAACCTTTTTTGTTGACAGGATTGCAAGATTGAAGTCCTGGCCGCATCTAGCTGAAACTTTGGTTGTGACTCGCAGTGAGAAGTCATGGGCATGGCGGATCTGCATGGCGTCAAGAAAGCGCAGCTGGCTTCGCATCTAACTGTAGTGTCGTTCTTCCTGTTGCTTTGCATCAGATCAGATGAAAAAGCTATTTTAACATGTCTCTCCCTTATTTATCGGTACCTCATTGCTTGTAGTTATTGTAATCGAGGCACCAACCTCCTGCATTGTCCAACATGTCCACAGCATGTAACATGGCGTTTAGCTTAACCAGACTGAGATTACCTTGGTGCTCATGTGCAGTACATATTCATGCGCTGTTCGTAGCGAAATCATCCGTTTTCTAGTATCTTCTACCTCTACCTCGTTTTTTTAAACTTAGCCTCTCCACGAACGTATTTACAGATTTAATCCTATCATTGACCACAGAAGCACTGAAATATGACACGTGTCACTTTTCGCACTCCCTCCGTTGTGGAATGTCACTAGAACTCTTAGGGCATGTACAACAGTAATTAATAAGCCGTCACGTAATCTTTATCATCCTATGTGGTATTTTTTCGATAAAAGAAGTTTTTATTAATATTAGTAAATTACATCAAGGTGATACAATTATACTAAGAAGACTCTCGGCCTCTACACAACTAGGGTGTACACAGCCAAACACACACACAAAAAAAGACAAAGGAACCGGCACGGCAAACTACATCACGCAATATTGTCTTCAAAACTATCCACCAGCATAGCAACACTTGGACCGCGATAAAAACTCTTCAATGACAACGCCTCCAAGAAAGACTCGATACGTACACGCACCGCTATTGCCATGATCCAACCGGTGAAGGCCAGACCAAAGGTTTTCACCTCGGAGAGTAAATCCTCAGACTACAAAACAATGCCTTCAACAAGGCCATTGCCAGGCACAACCAACTAAGGTCAGACCTAGAGATTTCTCTCTGAAATCGAAGTACCGGAGATCCTAGTGTTGCAACCACCCTCATTCCGAGCTAGTACCGCCATACCACTAAATCTTAGCCAATAGCAACGGCCACCTTCTCAAGGCCAGACAAACAATTTTTAGATGTTCGACTCTACGATGACAGATTCGCGAGCTAGCCAATAGACACACGATCATCATGTCCATAGAGTGCATCTAAAAAATGAGTTGTGTCGCTTAAGAAAGCGAATCAGCGAATCGATGCTAAGATGATATAGGTCAATAGAAATGGCATAGAATTAATGAGGAGAGAAGCGTTTGCCGTCTCTTCGCGAGAGGATGGTAGTGGCCCGTGCTCCGATGCAAAACGACGTTCAGACATGGAAGTGGCCGGTCCTGTGCTCGCTGCCGTGGCTCGCCAAGTGCCCAAGAATGCTCCGCCTCTGCCTTGTCCACCGCCGCCTCCTCCTGTGGGGTTCCAGGTGGTGCCGAAGGTGTACAGCCCCGACGAGTTCTCGGTGGCGGTGGGGCCTGCGGAGGGTGCGGCCTTCCCCGGGGAGGCCTAGTGCCTTCGCTCCGGCCAGGACTGCGTCGCTTCGGTACGGCCCATCCATTCTCGACTTCTTGTCTAATGTATGCGTCTTTCACTAATTTAGGCTCTGCTTAGGAATTCGGTTGTTTCTTGATGAGCTGTTTCCTGTTTGAGGAATTCGGTGTTTTCTTGGTTGCCTTTAAGCGTTTCTTCACAAGATTTTGGTGTTTGTTTTTCGTGTTTCTTGCCAAAGACATGATATTTTCATGTGTTTGTTCATAAGTACTCTCTTCCGTCATAAATAATTATCTTTTTAGATATCAACATATTTTTTGAAACAAAACTTTGATCACCAATTTTTAGTATAATATATTTATAAAACCTAACAAAATTATAATATTATGAAAGTATTTTTCAAAATAAATCTGCATATGATTTGTATATGTCAAATTTAAATATTTAAAAGATATTAACAGTTAAAGTTTTAAAGTTTAACTGTACCTATATTCAAAACGACAATAATTTGTGGCCGGAGAGTATTTATTCTTTGATTTGACGTGTCTGAACCGGTCCAAGAATTTGGTGGTTGTCTGTCCTTATTTATTGTGACGCCCCTATTATGCTTAACCAGGTCAGGTATAATGAATCTTGTTTTAGAACAGAGGAGCGTTAGAATCAGCTAAGAGCACATCAACATGCACAGTACCTAGTGTCTTATTCTTATGGTCACATATAATGTTTTCTTAGGTTTAGCTATGATGATTGCTACACTGTCCGTTTATTTATTACAAAAGAGTGTCAGGATAAGCTAAGTAAACATCAACATGCACAAGTAGTTTTACTTGCACGATCATGTCCTGGTGTCTTATGGCAAATAAAGTGGCTTTTTAGATCTGACTACGGTAATTACTACACCGTCTGCTTATTTATTACAAAAGTATTCTAGAGTCTCTCTAAGGGCAATCCCAATGGGATGACTAGGATAGTTTTCATAGCATTAATTAGGTTGCCATGTAAGCAAAATGGTGATATGGAGGTAGAGTTAATGATGAAAGAGAAGGAAACCATTTCTCATGCAGGAAACCATTTCTACACAAGTACCAAGAAAGGGAAAAAGGAGATTGGGTGAAAAAATAAGAGAAAATAAGAGAAAAGAAGAGATTGGATGAGAGTTTATTTTGAAGAAACTATTCATTGGGAGCATAGTTTCTACATGTAGTGTCTAGATGACATGAAAATTATAGGAACTATATGCATTGGGACTGCCCTAAGGCTATTCCCAGTGCATGGTAACATATCCATTTAATGCATGCCACATAAACATTTTTGATGATGTGGCAAAAGAGTTAAGAGGGGAGAGAAGAAAGCTGTATCTTGAGAAAGATACCACTTGGGCACGAAATCATAGACATTGAAACTTGAATCATCTAAGTGGCCCACAATTCATATTCTCATACACATCTAGCATTTAATTATCTTGTGAGGACTAAGAAACAATCCATGATACCATGCATTGGGATAGTTGTATCTTCTATAATATCATATAGCATGGCAGTTTTGGATATTATGACAAGATATAATGCATTGTGAATATAGCCTAAAGGGCCTTATATTACGCAAGGTCTTCGTTGTCAATTCCCTCGTAATCATAACCAACAATAGCATCACATTAATAGTTCACAGATGCTGATCGTCGACCTCTACTTCATCCGAGTCAATAGGCGTTAGGGATGCAATTGACTCGGATTCAATTGGATATCTCTTTTTGTAACTTAAATTATATTTTTTGTCGGACTTAGAGTCAGTTACAAATAGTGTCGGATACAAATATGACGTGGATAATATCAGTCACGAATTCGAAGAGAATATAAAGTGGAATCAATATAGTACTGAATATTTTTTTTGGTCAAAAATCACACAAAAATAGATATCGCATATAGTACATATATATCATGATTAATCAACCGTATAAGTTCAACATACAACAGGATTATTACAATTTAACAACTATTTTTATCAGATAGTACAATAAAGTTACAGAAGTACTCCCCTGGTCACAAATAGTTGTTTTGGCCATCGATACGGTCCCTAAAACTCAATTTTGACCACTAATTTTTATTGTAATATATTTTAAAATACTCAATAAAATTATAATATTATAAAAGTACTTTTCGAGACGAATTTACACATGATTTTGATGCATCTAATCTAAATATTTAAAAAGATATCGATAGATAAAGTTTCAAAAGTTTGATTGTACGTATCCTAATAAATCGATAAGTTTTTGTAAACCGGAAGGAGTATCAAATATTATTTTTGTGTCAACAGCGGCTTTTTGGAGGCGATCCTCTCGTATATTGTCGTAAGAAAATTTGGATTTATTTGAAAGTTCTAAATACGATCTTGGCCGATCCTCTCGTATATCGTCGTAAGAAAATTTGGATTTATTTGAAAGTGCTAAATACGATCTTGGCCGATCCTCTCGTATATCGTCGTAAGAAAATTTGGATTTGTCTGAAAGTGCTAAATACAATCTTGTTGCGATGTTGCCTCAGTTAATTTGCTATGCTGAAAATGAAGTAAAATAAAAGTCGTTGGTCTAAGTAGTTGTCGCGTCAGTTTATATGTTAATGTCATCATGTTACTCGAGCTGTGCTTTTCATGTGCTTGACGATTATTTCACTATACAAAGCAAGCACGTGGAAACGAACACTCATGATTTCCATGTAGTAAGTTGGATTCATCTACTACTTGTCTATTATATTTTTTATTACAAATATTGGAGTTAACCATGACGGTTCATTCACCCCTTCCACCTCACTAAAAAAATCTCTAATATCTACTATATAAAGTAAGGGTTTCTTGTTACATCACTTCATCAAAATTACTCATCTTTACCACTGCTATTTAATTACCCATCTTTGTCACTGTTAGTACTCTTTGCAAAGAAACTTTTTATTCCGTTGCAACGCCCGAACACATGGCTAGTTTCAATACAAATTGCGGCTTGAGTCACAGCGAACCTCAACTCGTTGTCCTTAGCAAAGCACAGATATTTCACTAGTTTCTAAAATCTTTACACACCATCTCAAGAAAAACACTGCAAGCTAAGGTAATGTGTTGAGAATCCGTAAGTTGTAATTTAGTGCAAGGTAGCACCTTGC
Organism: Guadua angustifolia; assembly: GCA_036346375.1. Classification (NCBI taxonomy): domain Eukaryota; kingdom Viridiplantae; phylum Streptophyta; class Magnoliopsida; order Poales; family Poaceae; genus Guadua; species Guadua angustifolia. Next base: position 15,277 of record JAYEVE010001878.1, read on the forward strand.
GAGATTTGTAGTAAATTTTCCCCAAACAACAGTACACCATAACATGAGCATGATCATGACCAGGTACGCCATGTATCTTATATAATGTGTTTCAGTAATCCATCTGTTTAGAAACGTTACTACTTACTAATTACCACTTCAGGATAGAACATAGCAGCCCGCAAGTTGCAGCTGGCTGGAGTAAATTAATGGCAGTTTTTTCTTCCCTGTGGTGGCGCCGGATTTTCACATTACAATTGACAGTTTTTTCTGTACAATTCTTTGGAGAAGGATCTAGTATTCAGGCGAGGCACACATAACACCACATCACAACCTTATTCTCTACAAGACAACTTTTGACCTCGTTGTGTCAACCCCAGAATTTGACCCAAAAAAGGTCAAGAAAATCGAACCGGCCTAGTGAAAATGGCCATACCCTTTGCCAAATCTATATAGTCAAATCCCAGAATCATCACCTCCCATCCAACTAATGTGTCGTTTGCCTAGTCGTACATTAGTCTGAACACTGAAGCACCATCGTCGCAAAAACCAGAATTCAGTAGCTTGTTCTAGAGCTCTGGTCAGCTTGTTATGTTCAGTGTTGTATTATGTTCCACTACAGAAGAACTCTTCGGCTCTGTCCAAGAAAGAGGCTGGGATTTTTCTATGCAACATGAAAGTAGATGAAGCTTCTCCAGGCCTTTGCTTCAGAGGCCCATCATCAGCACTTCTTGTTCCTCTACCATCCTTTTGGCCCTTATTCCTACTTAATCTGATGGCCCCAGAAACGCCTTTTCCTAAACCTGGCCGTGCACTTTTGCGGCTTGACCTTATTGAGATGTCACCTTGTGAGTTTCTGGTATCCAGTAAGATATGTATGCCTTCATTGGAATTGTTAGTTCCGGAACCATCCGCAGCAGTGGAATCAGACGAAGTCAGTCCTGACGTTCTAAAAGACTTGAGCAAAGAACGAAGCATATCTGTGCTTATTTCTTGCTGTACTACGCTTCTGTTTTGATCACAACCATAACAAACGGCAATAAGAGCAGCAGCCAAGATAGGCATCAGCTCAGGGCCGCTGAAGAAAACAAAAGGCAGGTCGCACACCTGTTTTTCAACCTGTCAGATTTGCCCAACAGTCTTTGGAAACTAAGAGAGAAACATGGCTACACAAACAATTAATTACCTTGTGAAGTATGGTGGGACTCTTTCCCCACCGAAGAACTGCTTGATTACCAGCATGGAACAAAGAAAAATAGCCCAGAAGTAGCAGAGATTCTAGAAGCAGTAAACCGACCTGAAAAAGAGAGAGCACTCACTCTTATTACCAGAATTATCCACAATTGTTTGCCTAATACTTGTCTTTGTCTCCACTGTGGTACCAGTACCTCCCACTGGGTAAACAGAATAGAACAGGAAAAAAAGCTATTGTAAAACTAAAACATAAAGGTCCTTTTTAAAAAAGAAAAAGTCCTAGCTGACTGTAGTGTCAAGCATGTGTGCCTGTGCAAGAAATTTGCTTCGTGCCCTGCTGTGTTCTAAAATGCTTGGTAGAATGAAAACTGTTCTGGTTAGAAATGACACCATTTCCAATAGTACTTCAAGAAGAGTGCGTGAATACCCATTAAGATTGCGGTTCAAGGACAGGAGCTGGTTACCTGCATTAATTATTGACAATAACTAGAGATATCCACTTTATTATTCTAATACCTCCAATGACAAAAATTACAACCTAGTCAGTACAAATAATAATGTCCTCTAAAAAAATATGAACTCCAGATGCAGCTTGCTACTATCAGCCAAGGAAGAATTGATTTACACACACATACAACAACAAATAACAACCAACCAATCCTTTTATTCCACACAAGTTAGGGTAACTAGGAATGAAACTCAATCAAAGTCAATAAAACCCTTAAACCTTCGATTTTAGGTCATTGTTCCAGTATGTGAATCATTAACTTCCATGTATTCCTATCTAATGTCAACTCTGTGGATACATTCCAATCCCTCGAGTCCCTTTTAACCGCTTCTTCTCTCGTCAATCTTGGTCAACCTCTACCTCTTATGTTTTCGAGACGATTTAAAATTCCACTACGCACCAGTGCCTCAGGAGGCTTCTGTTGGAGATGTCAAAATCATCTCAAACGATGTTAGACATGCTTTTCTTCAATTGGTACTACCCCAACCCAATCATGTTTATCATCATTATGGATTTGATCCCAACTTGTATGATCACATATCCACTACTATCCGTATTTCTGCTACGCTCATCTTCTACGCATGCCTTTTTGTCACCTAACATTCTGCTCCATACGACATCGCAAGTTTGATCGCTGTCCTATAGAACTTACTTTTTAACTTTTGAGGGCCTTTTCTATCATATAAGACACTAGATGTCGAGCACCATTTCATCCATCCCGCTCGTATCATGTGGCTCACATCTTCATCAATCTCGCCATCACTCTGTAATATTGATCCCAAATATCAAAAAATTACCTTCCCAGGCACTATTTTATGTCCAAACTAACATCTTCATCATCTTTCATAGCACCTATGAAAACACACCTCATATACTCTGTTTTAGTCCTACTAAATCTAAAACCCTTCCTACTAAGTCTAAAGCCCTTCGATTATAATGTCTTCCTTTACAACTCTAGTTTCCTATCAATACCCACTCTACTCTCATCAACTAGCACTACATCATCAGCGAAAAGCATACACTAAGGAATCTCTTCTTGTATGTCCCACGTGGCTTTATCCATCACTAGGGCAAAAATATAGAGGCTCAATGCTAACCCTTCATGTAGTCTTATCTTAATAGGAAAGTCACTGGTATAGCTACCGCATGCTCTAATATTACAACTAGGAAACTCGAAAATAACTAGTATGATACTTAAGGCAATCAATCTATTTCAACAAAAAATAAATACTTAAAAGCACCATAGGTATATCATGTTGAGAACACACGAACTCATGTTTGTAAACAGAATAGCTTGTGCATTACCTGATCATTTGGTACTCTCCATTTATTCATGCAATGACTCAGAAGGAAACTGATCAAATGGAAGAATTCCATCTTTAGATCTGATCTAGCCTGAAAAGAATTCATAACAAGTACAATCTTACATAGGTTAAAAACAGACTATAAAGATCTACAGGATTCCCATATTAGAATATTGTCAGCTTGCCAGGAAGCAAATTCTGCATCAGACCTTTATGGATGACTAATTGTCTACAAACACCACGGATAGTTTAAGCATTTTTGGTGTGCCATCCTAGACTACATTTGTTGCCGTGCTGAAATTCATCAACGCACAGCTAAATGATACATGTAAAAGAACGGGCAAGCAGCCAATAACAATAACATCCAACCTTGGATACAACTGCTTACCAGCATGCTCTGCAGAAGGGTGATATCCAAACATGCCATGTTGTTCAGAATTTTCAATACACCGGTGGCTACTTCCTCAAAATTTGATGGAAGAATCGCTGAAGCCTGAAAAATTAGTTGTCATTTTTCTAGCAAGAAAAAATCAACAGAAATCAATGCAAAAAAACATCTCAATTGCGTTGCTAGATACAAAAGACAGATTTTTATGGTGTCAGAACTCAGAAGTCAAGTTTTCTCCTTACATGCTACTGAAATATTAAGAAAAAATAGTATGCCATTGAAGAGCCAATTTACATGTGCAATGTCCTTTTGGCATATATGTTATATACAAGAGCAGAAATGCACACTGTTTTGAAACTGAGATATCTTCAATGTTATATATCCAAATGAATGACTTCTACAAAGATTTCAACTGCATTCTTGTAAAAGTGACTCTTAAGGTCTAGAGAGTAATTGAGTTAGGAGATAACATAACAAAATTTTCTCAAACAAACAGCAATGTTGCACCTTGATACAAGCAGAAAGGCAAACCTGTTCTGATGACGATCTGTTGTTTGCCTGGAGCAACACAGCTGTCAAAAGCGAAGGCAGACTAACAAGGCCTGTCTCAGCCATGGCAGAAAGTACAAGCACTGCAGGT
>JAYEVE010001337.1:0-40221 GCA_036346375.1 Guadua angustifolia
AGTTACAACAACCTGAATTCATGGTTCCTACATATTAATGATTATTCAAAGCTGACAGAGGTTTTCCATTTCTTTGCCTCCTACTTTTGCACCCAATGAATATGTTCTTTTGTAAACTTGTGATAAAATTCTCATATAGATGAGGTCTGGTGACTGGAAACCACACTTTTTCACTGAACAATTTTACTGCCCTTAACTTTTTACCTCTAAGGACTGCCAACCTTTCCCAGTCAAGCATGTCCACTTCATCACAAAGCTCTTCATCTTCTGAGGTGGGCTTGTTACTTGGCTCATAATCGCTGTCTTCAAAAGAAGATGAGTCTGACTGAACAATTTGTTTGCCTTTCTTCAGAAGAATATGAGTATGAAGAAAAGCCCCAAAAATGCTTGCGCGGCCCACCCAAACAGCCAAAAAAATGCTCGAGCATGGCGGCTAACGAGTCTGACCAACCAAACCAAAGGACGGATGAAATCAAAATCTCGAAATCCGCTAGCCACCCAAAGTTTTTAAATTTTATTTTTGGGTCACATCTTGAAGGTGAGCGATTTCGAGGTTTCGATAAAATCTCAGAATTTTAAATGAAATCTAGTCAAGATTTAAAAAAATGAAATCGTAAATTTTTGAACCAAAATTATCGAAATCTCGCTGAGAAATGCTGAAATCTTGGCGAAATTTAACCGATTGAAATGACGTTAAAAATTTTTGATTTTTTTTATAGTCCTGACACATTACTAATTTCCCATAAAAATTTTAGATGATGAATAAGCATGAGGAATTTTAAAATTCAAACATGATCATCGTCCGATAAAGTCCGCCTGGACAAAATTTCAACCAAATGAAAAATAGTGCAAACCATGTTAGAGCATTTTGAAATTTTTTGTGGAATGTGGATGGTCTTGATGTATCAGTAATGTTCCTATAAAATTTTCAGATGATGACCAAGCCTGAGAAAATTTTAAAAATTAGGATAGTGCCACCGAAGGCTCACCAACAAATTTCAACCAGTGAAAAATGGTTCAGACCACATTAGAAATTTATGATTTTTTTTTTGGATCATCCTGAAGCACCATTAATGTTCCCATAAAATTTTTATGTGATTATCAAGTATAAGGAATTTTTAAAAGTTATGAAAGTGATATTGTCCTAATAAAAGCGATCAATAGATAAATTTGATTGAGTGATCAAAAAAGGTTTAAAATTTTTGAAACTTTTAAAGAATGGTGCTGAGGCAATTCTTAAACTCTCATAAAAATCTGGATTATGATCACACTCTAGTGAATTTATAAATTTTTTACAATGGTATTGTACCATTAGTGTTCATTGTGTTTTTTATTTTTAAAAGATAATAAATGAAGTTCAATGTATCCATAAATTTGATTGAACGAACAAAAAAGTTTAATTTTTTTAAATTTTAGAGAATTGTTCTGAGGCAAAAGCTCTCATAAAAAAATTTGAATCATGATCACACTCAACAAAATTTATAAAATTCTAACAAGGTTACTGTCTTAATTATGTTTATTCCTTTTTTATTTTTAAAAATAACAAATGAAGTTCAATTCTTTAAAAAAATTTGTATGATTCTACACTACTAAATATAATACTATAAATTTTTCAGAGTATGATCGACCTTGTATAATTTTATAGAAATCTTACATTATTTCTGAAAAATTATAAAACATTTCAAAATTTTAGTTTTTCAACCAATTTTCAGAGAAGATAACTTTTTTAAAAGTTATTAGGCCAAATCCGGTCAAACAACCCGAGATTTTGACGAGATTTGATAAAATCTCACTGAATTTTTTTAAAAAATATTTTAGTAATTTAATTATTTTTTATTTTCCTTTTCAACTAAAATCTGAGATCTCACGAAATTTGGTTGAGATTTCATTAGGCAAGGCACCAGCCCAACACTAACGGCAGCACGACCGTTGGAGCCGCAGGTTTCCCACGCTGTCCTCGCGCGAATTGCCGATCCTGTGCACACTGCCCGAAAATCTCTCGCCCCTCCGTTTTGGATGGGCTCCCCTCCCTCGAGTCAACAAATGGTCCAACAGTATTTGACAGAGTAAATTCCAACATTATTTGCTACAATAAATACATTATATTGTTTTTAAACAGTATTTTTAGAAGATATGAATGCCACTTGTAAATCCAACGATCCACGTGTAACCATTTAAGCTAGGAACCATTGGTAAATCTGTTTATGGCACACTCTCGCTCCACTTTGTTGTGTGCTTAAGAAGTGCTAATATGGTAGGGATGAAAATAGGTCGATATCTCCACTCCGATCTAGGATCTGGATCTGAATTTAATTTGATCTAATCTTTTATAATAAATTGATTCCATTGTTAATTAATGACGAATTTTATGAAACTAACTCTTTTATTGAGCCTAACTCTTATTAGTCACTTTTGGATGAAAAAGATGGAAATATCAAATGTATGCATTCGAGCTCATATTATATATTTTGTTGCATTCCTTGGATACAATACTCATGATCATATTGATAAATCCAAATATGAGACTAACGCTTTTATTGAGTATATCCTTGATTAGTCTTATCTCATTACAAAATGGAAAACCCAAGGTATGTACTCATATTCATTTTATAATATCTTAATGCATATTTTGGATTCAAGTTAAAGGATGAACTCTACCATTATTTAAACATCAAGATGTGCATAATGTTTTCAATTCCATATATACATGAATGCACACATTTAGAGAATTCATACTTTACCTGATGTTTCAATAGTATTGATCTAATTCATCTTTCTATATCAAGGATCATTACTTTGAAACAACCTTTTGAGTATACTCGGGGTAATATAAGATAAACTCAAATGCCATCTAAGATTAATTATGTGCATATTGATTTCAAGTTCAATTATCTATATGCGCATACCTAATGGAGTTTATTCTATAGTTGATGGTTTAAAATGTATTGATCCCTTTCCACTCCACATAATATTTGGATCATTACATTCCATCAAATTGAGTATATGAAACTTGTGTAGTTATATGTATACTCATGTCAATTTAAATTGAGTTCGGTTGTCTTTCAATCAATCAAAGAATATTTCATCATGTGTTGATGGTGTTTCTTTGTTGATTAAGGACAGACGAAAAGTTCTTGAGTATAATGAAGCATTAGTTGCATCAAAGTACTCAAGACATCTTTTATTCATTCAAAATTATTTGGGTTGTGCTCAATCGATCTTAGAGGCATCCATTATATGTTAATGGAGTGTAAGTGATGATTGAGGCAACGTGTTTGATTGAACTAACGATCTTCCATGAGTTGTGAAGTAGGTTGAGTCCAAGGCGATAAAGAATCGGGAACAAGAAGTCATTATGTGTTGATGAGTTTCAAGAAGATCCGATATGAAGAGAAGGGCTTGAGAAGGTTCATCATGTGTTGATGAACAAGAAGAAGAAGATTCGATCTTGGAGAGAAGATGATTGGAAATCATAAAAGCTCCAAATGGATCGATAAAAGCAAAGGTATAACTAGCTAGGGCTAAGGATGTTTTTCTAGTCTTTTCTGGTCTCGGTGTTTGGATGGGAGACCGGATTGCTAGTTAGGTTTGTACTATTAAGAGGGTTGAGTCTTTTAGCTTGAGCTTCATCATGTGTTGATGAACTCGGTCAGTTCACTCTAGCTCACTCTCTTTGTTTGGTTTTTGCATGAGCTAAGTATTTGCATGTGTTGCAAATAAGGGAGCTCATGCTTGCTTCTTATATTGAATCTTAATCGATTTGGTTTTCATGGAGCTAAGTTTTGCATGTGTTGCAAAAGGTGAGAGCTCATGCATCGTGTTTTAACTTATGACTTGATCATGTGTTGATCATCACAAAGGCTAAGTAAAGTTTATGTTTTGTATTTGCAAAATATTGATTTATTATTTACAAATGTGGTTTGCAAATAAGCTAGAGGTTATGGGTTTCAATCCTAAAGCATGTGTTGGCATTTGCAAATGTGTTTTGCAAAGTGTCGGGATCATGTGTTGATCCTTACATGGCTAGATGATTGATCTTATAGCTTTTGGATTATTTGCAAATGTGTTTTGCAAAATATCGGTGTTTCATTTGATCTTGGAGCATGTGATTAGAATTTGCAAATATGTTTTGCAAGAGTTGTTTTGATCATGAGTTGATCATCACATGGCTCAATATTTGATCTTGTTGACTCTTTCTAGCTTGTAGTCATGCCCTTCATCAAGTCTATGTGAGGATTTGAAAAATCGATTTTAGACTTGAATAACTATATTAGAGTTTAGTTTTGGTGATATTTAAAAATATCTATGGTTGCTTAAATCTTGAAAATGGGTGGAGATTGTAGCCCTCGTGATAACCGCATAGAATCAAAGATCACCTAAATCGGAGTTCGGAGTAAAAGTTATGGTTATTTTTGTCTTTGCGGTGAGAGTAATACCGCTTCTTTTGAGGTCATACCGCTAAGCGGTCATACGCACCCTCTCGATCATACCGCATTTTCGATAACGGCTAGTTTTTTAGTCGTTGGCTTGTGAGAGCGGTCATCTGGGCCGGGGTATGGCCAAGACTCTGAGCACTTTGCCCTTGCCCCTTTACGGCTAGTTTTTCTTGTGGAGGCTATATAAAGCTTTGGGGTGGCATTTGGTTGTTGTTGGTTTCATTGAGCATATGGGTGAGGTTGTGCATGTGTTGCATACTCATATTTGATTTTTGAGCTAGAGTGAGCCCTAATTGCATATGTTGCAATTAGGAAGTGGATTGAGAGTCTCTTGTGCATGTGTTGCACTTGAGAGAGCCTTGTGCATGTGTTGCATTTGGTGATCACGGAGTGCATGTGTTGCGAGGTGAAGCTCAAGTGGGAAGGCTTGGCTTGTTACTCTTGGTGTTTGCTGACACCTAGGCGGTGTGGAGGTGTCGTCTTGCGTGAGCTTCTCGGCGAAGGTTGTGAGAAGCCCGACAAATGTGAAGGTCGGTGCTCGCCTACGAGGCGGGAAGAGCAACCACTAGTGGATTTGGCGGGTGCTCAATTCGTGGAGCCGATCCAATTCATTTGGGCTAGCCTCAACGTGGATTAGGAGAGACCGGCAAGTCTCTGAACACCACGGTAAAAAGTATCGTATCTCTTGTCTCATTTACATTCAAGCATTTACTTTGTTGCTATATTATTAATTGCTTGATTTGTTAGGATTGCTTGGTTTTGCTTATTTGTTCAATCTAGCAGTTATTGTGTAGAGACCAAATTTAGTTAGTGCACTATTGAGCCTAGTTGATTTAAGCCTTAATTATCAAAACCTAGTTTATCACTTCCGCATTATCTTTGATTAGGTTTTGACATAGGGGTTGATTAGGCGAGTTATTTTAGAGAGCAATTAATTTTGTAAAAGCCTATTCACCCCCTCTAGGCGCATCCTCGATCTTCTGGCGTGCTTGGTGCTCTTGAATAGACCGAGTAATTCGGTATAGTCGCATTAGCGAGTAGGCTTTGTACGATACCAACTCTTGAGCTACAATTTTAACATTGTTAACGATCAACAGCTTAAGAGTCGTTACCAATGCCGATGACTGATTGATCAAAGCATGGCGCATAGATTGATTAATCATAGCAAATAATTCATCTTGTACAGGCATATATCGACTTACTGATGTATTGGTAATTTGTGTCACCAAAGGATTAACCTATGGCAATGCGATCTTTTGAGTAACACCGCATCGAGTTTTTCAATAAAAACTCAACATCATCTCCTCAAAGCGACCTTCGATCCTCGATCTCTTTCTTATTGATACGGTGTCAAATCATTCAACATTGAAGCAGTTATAGCTTTGGTGATGAGATCGGACAACGAAATTGATTTTCCATTAGGAGAAATTGTATCCTACTAGACCGCCAAAAGTATGTTGATCTTTGAAAAATATGATGATAGATTGATCAACTCAAACACCGCGGACATCGAGTTTAAGAGATTTGAAGCATGCCAACCGATTTGATCCTGCAATCGGCAAGATAGATGGAAAATCGATCGAGCCGATCTAAAGTGATAATCGACAAGGATCTAAACAACTATACAAAGCCGATTAAATCAAAGATAACGATAAGTCTAAACAACTTTGTTAGGGTGATTAGATGGTTGATAAAGGTAGATTTTTCGAAAATAGTGATCATAACAAGATCGGAGAAAAGCAAACCTAAGCGTGTCGGATAAGATCAACAATTGGTGATCTGCGACTTTATTGATCAACAACAAATTATAAAAGATCTAAATTACAAGACTATTAATTGGTAGAGAAAAGTAGATAAAAATATATGCGAGTTGTTTGATTGATTGGTTGTTATCTTCTTGTTTGCCCTTGATCCCCTTTTATAGTGCATAGGCCGATCGTATCCTTTTTCAATGCGTTGCTAATCATGATATATATCATCCTTTGTATAGATAAAATTTCATCTTTGAATCAACATCAGTCACAATTCTATCTTCAACTTAACTTTTTCCTTTTTTAATCGATATTTGCCAAAAATATCCAATTTTATCCTCAGTCTGACAAATCAGTCATGTTTTGCAAAACTTGGTGTAAATAGTATGTTAAATGACTTTTTGCAAAGTTCGTAAAGTAAAATGGATTTATTCTCCCGAACAATAAAACATTATTGTACCCAGTGTTACCATAGTTTGAAAGCACATTGATGCTAGACAGGAAGAATTGAAACATAGCAGTAGGAGCATATTCATTCAATGTTTCCCTAGGTAGCTGCCTAGCCCACCTAGATGGTGTGTAGGCGCTCAGAGGTGGCCTCTTGCCAAGATTTCACCAAAAAAGCTGGGCTAGGCAAGGAAGGTGCCTAGACGGTCTTGATCAGTAAAAGGTGGCCTAGGGTGGAGCTTGGTGCGTAGGCTTTAGCAGGCGCCGCGGCATTGGGTGAGTGCCAAGGTGGCGCTAGGAGCTTAGCCATCAACCATTTTGGCTTCCATGCTACATAATTGAGCTTGTTGCCAGTCGATCTCGCCTTCCCCACTATTGAGGAGGGAGGCAGAGGGGGGAAAGAAGGGAGAGAGAGGGGAGGAATGCAGATAGGGTTGGTAGGGAAGGTTAATGGGGCCACATCATCATGAAGACAAGTAGTAGAGGACAGCAGAAATGGGAATGGGAGTGAGTCAATATGAGCCGAGTGGGCCATCTTTGTCATGTATCAATTGCCCATTTGGCCCACCTGGTTTGGTCAAGCACCACATAACTCGATAGGTTACCCTAACTCGATTGAAGAAGAGGCACCAAGAGTAGCAGCGTGATCCTCCTCGTTGTCATCGTCACCAGCCAAATCCACTCACCGTCGAACACATGGGCTTTGTTGTCGCTTTTCGCCTTGACACCATCGACAACTTGGAGATAGAGTTAGGCCGCTCCCTGCTCTTCCTCGCCTACTACTCTGATGCTTTCTCTCTCCTATCCTCTCCTATGCATTTGGGTCTTTGCCCCTTCTGCGGTCTAATGAGCTACCCTCCCCTCCTTTATTTGCTCGAGGTCACCTAGGTTAGGCTAGGCTAGTTAGACGACACCTTGGTGAACCCATGTATCTATTCCTTAGGGCATATATAATAATATCACCTTAGCTTACTTTGCTACAATAAATACATTATATTGTTTTTAAACAGTATTTTTAGAAGATATGAATGCCACTTGTAAATCCAACGATCCACGTGTAACCATTTAAGCTAGGGAACTGCATTGGTAAATCTGTTTTTACTGGCCACACTCTCTCCGCTCCACTTTGTTGTGTGCTTTCTGTAGTGCTATTGCGAGTAGGGATGAAAATAGGTCAGATATCTCCCGCCCGATCTAGGACCAGATCCGGATACTTGAATTCAGATTCAGGATCAGATCCGGAGCATCCAATATCCGATAAATACAGGACGGGATCTAGATATTCCAATTTTTCATATCCAGTTTTTTCCTATTTGGATATTGGATTAGATATTCGGATATCAGTAAGGCCCAGCCCATTTCATCATATTTTTTCTATATAAGCCCATTTATATTAACAATTAGTTGATTCTATTAATCCTAAAGTAACATATTCTTTCTACGACGTTTGTTAAGTTTAATTGTTATATAATTTATTACTATAGTCATGTACTCGTATGGTTTTAATTCAATATATATTACTATATATATACGTGCATTATCCGTATATCTTTATCCGTTTCCGACTCGAATCCGTAACATATCCGTATCCCGAATAATCCGAATTTGTATCCGTATATCTGAAAAAAATATAGGTTAGAATACGAAAAAAAAACAATAGGTCTGTTTGGATCTATTAGATCTAATAGTTAGTTGGCTAATAGCTAATAGCTGGCTAATTATTAGCTGAGACTGTTTGGATCTATTAGTTAATAGGTAGTTGAAAATTTAGTTGTAGGTGCAAATGTCTATTGTACTCTTGTATTAATTAGCTGTTTGCATCTTTTTTTTTGCTACTGTATCGTAGTAGAGAGGCTGAGAGCAAATTGGTCTTTTTACCATCTATTAGCTGAAATTAGCAGGGGAGAACCAACTAATGAGATAACTATTAGCTGAGTTGTTGGCTAACTATTAGCTAAGCTATTAACTAGGTTGTTTGGATCCATTTCAATTAATTTTAGCAGCTAATTGTTAATATTAATGTATCCAAATATAATCAATATCTGTGTATATCCGATCTATTTTCATCCCTAGTTGCGAGCCGGTTACTTTGTTGCCTTGCACACCTGTCGTCACAGGCAACACGCGTACAAAGATCTCCCTCCTCAGTAAAGAGAGCAAGGTGTGTGTGATACTATGATGTGAAGAGTCGAGGAGGAGAGTGTGCAGTTAGACGAACAAATCGGCAATGCCGGACGGTTACTAGCTAGCTAAGGTTGGGTGCTGTTTGGTGTGTGAGACAAAAAAGAGGCGAGTGTGGTGGTCATCGGCGACTGCGAGCGAGCGAGCGAGCGGCGACGATGGGTTGCTGCCAGTCACGGCTGGAGCGGCAGGAGGCGGTGTCGCGGTGCAAGGCTCGGCGGCGGTACACAAAGCAGCTCGTGCAGGCGCGCCGGGACATGGCGGCCGCGCACGCGCTCTACCTCCGCGCGCTCCGGGCCACGGGGGCCGCGCTGCTCCACTTCGCTAGCGCCGAGGCCGACCACCCCCACCCCCACGTCTCCGCTCCCCAGCCGCCGCCCTCCCCGCCGCCGCTGCCTCCCCCACCGCCGCCGCCGCTCAGCCCCACCCCGACCACCACCTCCTGGAAGACCAACTCCTCCTCGATCACCGCGTCCCCGATTTTGCCGCCACCGCCACCGCCAATGCCGTCGAGCTGGGACTTCTGGGACCCCTTCGCCCCCTCCTCCTCCCGCTCCGCCACCGAGGACGCCGACTGGGACGCCGCCGCCACAACCATCGACGCTCCCAACGCCGCGCCCGTTTTCACGGTCGCCGCCGCTTCGGCCCCGCCCCCGTCCGTCGTCACCGCCACCTCCAAGCCCAGCGAGCTCACCGTCATCGCGGCGCCCCGCGGCGCCGCCGGGAAGAAAGACCTCGCCGAGATCGTCACCGAGCTCGACGAGTACTTTCTCAAGGCCGCCGACGCCGGCGCCCGAGTCGCCGCGCTGCTCGAGGCCCCCATCTGCGAGCCTCCCGAGACCAACCAGAGCCTCCCAGGCAAGTCAATCAGCAAATCACTTACCTGGTCGATTAATTACTTCACCTTGCTCACGTTTCACTTATTTCTGATGATTTCTATGTTACTTGCAATGGAAATCAACTAATGTTGCAGGGAAGGTACTGAATTACAGCAAGAGCTTGAAGCCGATGGGATTGTCACGGGGCGGACGAGGATATGGGAAAGGCAGCAATGGGTTTTCAACGTTCGGGAGAGGAGACGAAGGAATGGGTAATGGCGGAGGTGGTGGAATCCTTAGCCACTCCTCTACCGTGGAGAAGCTCTACGCCTGGGAGAAGAAGCTGTTTCTTGAGGTGAAGGTTAGTAGTGCTTTGATCTTTAACTTTATTAACAGTGGCTTGACATTTGCTTTCTCACTTAGCAAGTTAGCAGTAGCAAGATCAGACAGAATGGTCGAAATGTACTGCTTGTCTAGATCTCGAGTATTGAGTGGGTGGGTTGGTGCTTTTGAGTAGTCCTTTTGTTGTGTTGTTCATGGTTTGATTATTATGCTGTGATGGAGATACTGATAAAGATTCAGCGGGGTGGCAATTGTTTCTGTCTGAAGAAAAGTAGCTAGTGGGCACAAGGACGAGTAGTGCGAAATGCGCATGGATATTGGTTGCTTTGTTTGTTCATGTAGCAGTAGTTTTTTGCCCTCTGTCAGGGCTTCTGTAAATATGATATATGCCATGTGTTTGGATTCTTCCAAGTAGAAAGATGATCTTTGTGCTCTGTTTTTTCTTAATTGTATAACCATGAAAGACTTAGTCTGATGAGCTGTAAAGATTCAAATTTATGAAATTTATGTGCAAGTGTGTTTTCTAAATATTGCTATAACTGACTGCAATCCCTTGTCAATTCAGTTGTTACTGTTTAATTTTCTTTGCCATGATAGGATTTTTATGCTTCTTTGATCATCTTTGGTGAGTAATCATGAAATGTCAGCTTTATTTACACCTTTAAAGATAGAATCCTTATGCTCCTTTTGATAGGATTTGACTTAACAGAGATTTCTGTGAATTTTCAACTACACAATTGGGCAGAGTTATGAGGGGTTTAAGCAGGAGCATGATCAGAAGGTGGCGCTACTGCGGAAGCAGGAGGTGAAGGGTGTGGACTACTTGAAGATGGAGAAGAATAGGATGGAGATGGAGAGCCTGGAATCCAAGATGCTGGTTGCCACCCGGTCCATCGAAACCACCACTTCTGAGATAATCAGGCTGAGAGAATCCGAGCTATTTCCTCAGCTTCTTGAACTGGTTGCTGGGTTAGTACAATGATCCCTACATCCCTCTATTCTGTTATATCATATGCATCTAGTATAGTAGTAGTCTAGGACGCTTTACATGTTCTCTACCTCCACTTATACATGTTGTTTTGTATATTTGCCAATGAGCTTGATTGTATAGGCTGGACATGTGGGTCATAGTATGGCTTTACCATAATTTGCTGTAGTGGCATTGGTTCTTTATTCTTTGCTAGTACCGACCACAGCTTCACACCATGTTGATGATTTTCATTCTACTACTAATGTAAAGGTACCTTTAACACTGTACAAACCACCTTTCACTGATTTGGGTGAGTTTTGAAGTGGAGTTTGGAGGAAGCAATGCAGTATTGTAGTGCTGGTGGGATCCCAAGTTTTGACTGTTCTGACTGAATCTCCTGTTCTTTGACTTGGTCAGACTAGGCCTGTCTGAGAGATCTCCCAGGCATCATTGCCCGATCTAGCTGACATCTTTGGGCAATGGTGACATAAGTTACTTATACATCACACTTTTGAAGTGCTAGTTGTGTTCTTTGTTTGTCATGTGGTGGTGTTTGATGATGAGTAGTGGTGTTGTTTGCTGCGTTTGGTACTGTCTTCAGGAAGTTTTGGAACATTAGCATGTTGGTTAACTCTTAGGTGTCTAGTTTGTTGTTTTTTGGAGAACTTTACTTCCGGAAAGGAGGAAGAGGAAGATCATTAAACTCCTTGTTCATTGCACTTGTGCTTTAGATTTTCATTCCTCAAAGTGGGTTACTGTACTTGCTATAATTTCATTATCTCAATAAAGAATGTGCATTTGAATTTTGGAATATTCCAAACCAAAGCCCTTTCCCAAGGTTATTCATCAAATATTGTAAGATCTGAAAAACAGCCTCCATGTGCCCTGTTCTTAGATCATGCATACATCAACTTATCACACTCACTGCATATGAAATGTCAGGTCATGTATGTCACAAATAGATGGGACGCACAACTAGTCTTTGATATGCCTTCTTGTCGATTGGATCACTAGGCTCAGCACAGAGTTTGTGATTTCCGCCAATAGGCAAAGCAATAGGGTGACACCCAAGCATACCTATCTCTGCTAACAAATCAAGGACATACTTCTTTTGAGAGAGAACTATCCTTTTGGAGACCAAGCGAAGTATTGAAGAGGTCCAAGATCCTTCACCTCAAATGTTTCTCCTAGTCTCTTCTTCAGACATTTGATTTTTTCACTATCATCTTCGGTTATCACAATATTATCAACATAGACTACCAGTATGGTGATATGTGATCCTCTATGCTTGCAAAACACCGTATGATCCCCATTGCACTAGGAATAGCCTATGTCACAAGCTGCACGTATGAATCTGTCAAATCATGCTCATGGAGAATGCTTTAGGCCATATAGAGACCTTTTAAGCTTATACATTTTCTGATGGTCTGCTTGTTCTCAAAGCTAGGAGATATCTCCATATATACCTCCTCTTGTAAATCTCTACGAAGAAATGCATTCTTCACATCCAATTGATGAAGATGCCATCGAAAATAAACATCACAAGAAATCAATGTCCTTACTATAAGTCTGACTATAACCTTTTTCAACCAACCTCGCCTTGTATCTATCCACCTTGCCTTCAAGAGTTAGTTTCGTCACAAAGACCCATCTGCATCCTACTGCTTTCTTTCCTACTGGAAGTGGAACAAGATCTCACATCTTGTTCTTTTGAAGTGCACCAAGCTCCTCTTTCATAGCATCCTTCCATCTAGGATCATGTTTAGCAACACACCAATACTTTGGAACAGGCATTGCCTAGAGAATTGCAATGAATGCTTGCATGCAAGAGTCTAGAGAGATATGTGAATATGAGATGAAATTTGCAATGTCATGCTTAAAGCCATACTGCGGTGGAGGCTTTCCAATGTTATTTCTAATTGCCTTACTTTATGTAAGAGGTGACTCTAAATGAGAGAAATCAGAAGAAATATTACCACTTGCCCCAAGGGAGGCAAGGAACTTGATGGAGAAACTTCAGGAGATATTTGGGACTAGGATTGAATCAACTAGACTAGTTGGTTGTTCAGGTTGTGGTTCTTCTGATGAAACTTACTCCAATGCTGACAGTAGCTACTGTTTCTCACTATATCTCCCTGGTTCTTCTACTACCTCTGATAGAGCTTGCTTATCTAACGGCGCAAGTGCCGACAATGATGTCTGTTTAAGTAAGCGTCTTCTGTGATGCACCTTTAATTCTTCTGAGGCTTTCACGTCTCTTGCACATTTTTTATCTGGACTCGGAGAGGGGCACGGAATTGTCTCCACAACAACTTCTTTCCCTCGGTTATCACTCTCATTGTCATTGTACCCCCTGCCCCCCAAACTATCACCCTTGGTGATAGGAGAGAATTCCTCTAAGAATTGATCGAGATCACCACTACTCGTGTAGCTTGGCTTGAACTCCTGAAAAGTTCCATTGTATTCCGGTACTTATATCCCTTCTGACTAGATGAATATCTTATGAAAACATACTTCACAATTTGAGGATCCAGTTTGCCAACAGTTGGTTGGTAATCCCGTAGAAAGCAACAGAACCAAACACTTTAGGGGGAACCTTGAACTCTCATTAACCCAAAAGAAATTTAGTGGAAGACTTTATCCCAAGTATTTGAGACGGTATGTGATTGATAAGATATGCAGCCATCATCACTGCCTCACTCTAGAATCTCAATGAGTAGACATAACCCTTCAAGCATCAATACCAACACAAGACACAGGCATGGCACCTTTGATATACATAAAAAAAGGTCAGCAAAAAACTTTTTTCTTTCTTCCTTCTCGCTTTTCTTTTCTTTTTTCCTTTCTTTTCCTTTTCTCTCTTGGCCTCCCCTTTCTTTTCTTCTTCCTCTCTCTCTCTCTCTCTCTCTCTCTCTCTCTGCTCTCCTTCTTCGGTTCAATTCCAACGATGGCCAGACGAATAGCGCACCCTTGCCCAAAAGGCCACACGGCTACGGCCCATCCTCCCGGCGAGGCTATGCGGTGGGGGCCTGTGGTTGCCCACAAGCAAATTTAATGAAATCAAATTTTATCTCTAATTTAACTGGATTCAATCTGAGCTCTATCCCAACAAGTACTCACTGAGTATACAGTCAGATGCACTTATTTATTTTCTGTACTGAGTCAGATGCAATGTTATTTTCTGGCAGTACTTTCCTTCAGCAATATGTCTTTATTTCCATTCTCATGCATGTCTTTTTATGAATGAATTCCAGCTTGATGAGTATGTGGAGGAGCATGTACGAGTGTCATCAAGTACAAACCCACATGGTGCAGCAGCTTGAGTACCTCAACAATTGTTTGAGTACTAACCCAACTTCCAATGTCCACCGGCAAGCAGCTCTCCAGCTTGAGATAGAGGTCGACAGGTGGTACTCAGCATTCTGTAGTCTGGTTAAGTACCAGAGAGATTATGTCTACTCATTGACTGGCTGGCTTCGCCTATCCCTGTTCCAATGCCATCACGATCCACTCACCAAAACTCATCAGAATTCTGATATCTACAGCTTGAGTGAGGAATGGCAGCTAGCCATTGACCGAATCCCCGATAAGGTAGCCTCGGAAGGGATCAAAACTCTCCTAACAGTGATCCATGCCATTGTAGTTCAACAAGCGGAGGAGCAAAAGCAAAAGAAGAGGTCAGAGTCTGCATTTAAGGAACTCGAGAAGAAAGCAGAGGAACTGAGATCTCTAGAGTCCAAGTATGGGCCATATTCTGGTGCTGAAGGCTATGGAGAAATGATGCGAAAGTTGCCTGTATCAGACAAGCGCGCAAAGGTGGAGGCTTTGAGGAGTAGGGCAGACGAGGAGAAGAGCAAGTACGAGAAGAGCATTGGGGTCACAAGAGCAATGACCTTGAACAACCTTCAGACAGGCTTTCCCAACGTTTTCCAGGCGATGACGGGCTTCGCCAGCGTCTGCATGGAGGCGTTTGAGTCGGTGTACAACTTCAAGGGAGCTCAGACCGGATCCTTGACATGAAGAGGCTACTGACCTGAGAGATTGACATTGCATCAAGTTGGTAGGTCACTGTGTAAAATGTATACAGTTCAAGACTTCTAGAAGTACATTTGTAGGGTGGAAGAGTGTTTAATTTACAACCATCTTTGGCTGTTTGTCAGGTTGTAGGCACAGAAATGCCTCGAGCTCATTTACTTGCTGTGAACGAACTCGAGGCCTTGTATTCCTTTTTTTGGCAGCGGTGAGGTGTTAGTCCATTGTTGTATTCGAAATCTGGCTGGTTGGATGTTTTCGTATTCGAAATCTGGCCGCGATGCCTTCAGTGCTCCCTCCAGCTTCTCAAAAACAAGTGCTCGTTGCGGAACAGCTTTCAGATTTCGGACACCTAATGGTCTGTTTATACCTAGTAAAGAATTTTGGCGAATGTCGTAAGGTGCACAATTCTTCTAGTAAATTCCAGGGAATAACAAATCTCTTTTCGAGCATTGTCTTCAAATTTCAATTTTTCTGAATGCTGTATTTTAAGTGTATACAAGGACCACATAGCTGTCATTACATAGTTCTAATTCCATTTTCGGTGTCAATAACATGCCTACATTGTTCTGAAGACAAATTCAAGCAATTAACAAACATCTCAACAAGATAAAACAGATGTCTAGAAACAAAGGAAATATCTACAGGGCTCGATTACAGGTATTCGCAAACTGCTTTTTAGCAATATCCAAATGTGTCCTCTACCTCGCGATGTTCAAGCATTTTGGCTTCCCTCACAGTTTCTATGAAGTTCTCCACTGCAACTCGAGTTGAATCCGCCCGTTCTTTGAGTCGATCAGATGGTACTTTTCATTTATCCTCTTGTTGCTGATCACGTCTGCAAGGCTTATATCAATGTACCCTAAGGTTTCCTGAATCAACATGATACAGACATCAGGGCAGGACATTTGCAGTGGTCTCACCAAATAATCCATCATACAAATTCAAGCATGAATCATGACAGATCGCTAAATTTTCCTAAGCATATCAACAAAATTTTTAACAGTGACGTGGTGCAGTCATAGCACATCATAAATCTAATTGCAGAGCAACCAAAATGTTCTCGGTAGATTATTACGTTAAATAAGGGCCAGTATTTCATGTTGAAAATCATACCTTGCCATGTATCAGCCCTTTCTTTGGGGCTTTACTTAGGACCTCAACATGGAGTTTATCATTTGTAGGTGGTTCCTCACATACAAACTCAAATTCATCCTCCCATCGTGGATCCCTGTTCTTCTTGATCACCTAGTAGAGAGGAGGAAATTTTGGAGGCCGTATCATAAACATTTCAAATAGTGGTGTTAAAGTGCATAACATTACATGGATAAATACCTTTGTTTTCTTCTCTTCTCCTTTGAAAATTATCTTTGCGTATGGGTTTGTGTGATGCTTCCCTTCAAGATCTTGTGCTTCATGAACAATAACAAAAGAAGCCCGCCATCAGCTGGAGTACCATCTGGAGCTCTCTCTACCACATCAGTACCATCAGTGCCTTCTTTCTCTATATCTTCTTCCTTGAAAGGCTTATATGTCAGCTCCAGTGTCATCTGACCGCGAGACTTCTCATTTTGTATGTCATTTGGATCCATGGTCTTAAGCAAGTTAAGGGTTGTGACTTTAGTCTCCTCTTGGGGAGTTCTTTTAACAGAACCCTGTTCATGCCCATCTTCTCATGTTTTCCAACCTAGATATATCAAAAGAAATAACTACGTATTCTTTGGTAACATAAGCAGAAAAACAACAAAAATTTCATGAACAAAGCAAGCCGTGCCTGTTCCCAGTCAAAGACGTTAATTTCCAGTGCCTGAGTTTCTGGATCTGTCACAACAAATTTGAAATCTTCATTCCACTCTGGATTGAGATTGCTGCGCTTTACTGTAGTTTTCTTGGATGGAAGCTTGTCATCTGACATCTTAAGTTTCACATATGGGTCTGATTTACCCATCAAATCCTTCTTTCGCAGATTTTGAGCTCTTAAAACCTTCACAAGTAGAATACCAACAGGCTTCTTTGATGCTCTGGGAATATGTGGAAACCATTAGCAACAGTCATTTCAAACACAGTATACGAACCAAAATAGAGTAAGTGATAAAGAATTTACTTTGAGGGATCCATTATAGACACTTCTAGTGTCTTTGGCCACAAATACATACTCGCAACTTGCTCCTTGATGGTCTCCTGCAAATGCACAAAAGGTAGTAGTTTAAAAATTAACTAATTTTTCTGAAAGGAGTAAGATAGATACCACGTAGTGATGTCGACACATCCACTGTAATGAGTGAGCTAGACACCGCAAAACACAAACATCAAGATCAAATACATGCTATCAACCATCACATTATAATGTGGCAGAAAAATCTTGCTTTGGGTACACAAATGTTTTGTATAGGCATCTAAACACATGTAGACCTCTTGCTGTGAGTGTAAAAATAAGTTGCAATAATTCATTCATGACGAAGCCGCTTAAGCTATCACTAATTCACTATGTTTAGCAAATTTAATTAAGCTTTCAACATTTGAATAAGTGTAATAAATGAAAAAACTTTCACATGAGAAGGTTCATATTAAGAGTCAAGAACACCTGAACAAATCTGTAAAGACCAGGAATAGCCATTACGTCTGCTCCAAGAAGTTTTAGCCCAAAGTCAACATGTGGCTGCAAAACCAATCATAACTGGAAAAATGTGGATCAGCGTGGTAATAAAAATACAAGTAATCAGTTGCCAGACCTTCTCCATGAGAGAGACAAGGATTTTTGCAAAGCAAGGAAATGTAGGCACCAATGGCTTCAGAGTAATACGAGGTGAAGCAAAGACTTGCAGATCCACAATCTGAAATATTGTGAACAAATAAAGGTTTCACTTGGCTGAATTCTACAAATCATAAAACGAGCATCACTTTACTATTTCAGCTCATGACAGAAAAATTTAATACCTGGATAGTTGCTTTCAACCCATAAGCCTTTAGAACAACAGTGACATCGGGATTGGCAGCCCACTTAAGAGATGGTTCCATTATCAACTCATGCTCTTCTGTGACATATACTTTCATTCCTGCGGGGAAAGCAAGTGATGTTTCAAAATATATTTTTGCAACATCAAGTGTAAAACAATTAGCATCACATATAATCAATCTAGTGTAACGTGAGGACATGAAAAGAGTCTATCATGCATAGTAATCAGCTATACATGTGTATCGTGATGCATAGATGTCATTAGTTCTCCATAGTCAATCAGAAGATGTGTGAGCCCACCACTAGTAAATGCAATGTCCAGTGCTGAACATATTATATAGCAGATTAATTGGAACAACGTAGTAGCACTGTCTTACTTTATAAATGGAGGGTAATTTGGCTACACATGAAACAAACTGGTACAAATGAAACTCAAGATACATATCACAAAAAGCACCATAAGGGGTGTGCGAATGTTTGGAGAAATGTCATGCAAAATACATTGCATCTAATGAATATTCTAGTTCAAAGAAAGGCTTAAAATCATGTGAAAAACAGATGCATGCATGTAAACAAAAATAAAAGTGCATCGCTACTAACCTTGCAAGGTGGGTGGTAAGCTACCCAAAGTGAGTGATTCAAACTCAATAGAATCTATCTTATACTTTGCAGTGTTCTCTGCAATAATTGGCTTTGCAATTTCCTGTGCAGTTCTGCAGATAGCCTACAGGATGAATAAAAATATAGCACAGTTAGTTTTAATGTCAATCAGATATCACCATCTCATGCTCAGGGTAATCTTCAAGATAAGAGTACCTTGTTAAGGTAAGGCCACATCATCTCCAAAAATCTGTTCAGCCAATCAATCTAATAATGAAGAGGAGGAAAATGAGGATCTAAAAATAACTAACATAGCTATTGTTTGAGTTCATGAGCTTTTCTTCAACAAAGAAGTTGCGAGCTTAAAAATGGGGGAACGTACTCTATCATAGTCAGGATTCTTGACCCACAAAGGAATTTCAGGAAGGATGCCATCTAAAGATTCCGAGTCATATTCCAAAAGTGGGCGAATTTTGACATCCTGAAAGGCAATCGAGGGGAAAAATTATCACCATGTAATACATCGGTGACAGCTATAGTACTGAAGTTTTTATATCCTGCATGTAATGACCCGGCGCGCGCCGGGGGGGGGGGAGGTTTGAAGCTAATCTATGTGATACCAGTACACCACCAAGCAACACTCAAAGTATGTATTCCAGTACATATAAAAAGTTTAAACAGGCTACCATACATTACAAGGGAAAACATTCCAAACCCCCAAAATAAAACAACAGAATACTCAACCCAGGTATGTCAACAATGTGTCAATGTGTGGTCAAAAGGAACTGAATTAGTATGTGATATGCAAAAAAGCTACTGTGATCATCAGTGACTCCATGCCTCTGTGTTTCTCCTTAATAGCAAGAGTTCAAATTGTTGTGAGATTGCTTTGGTTAAAATAATTAGATATTCGTTAGCAACTCAGCTATGGCATAACACAAGTATACATTATATAGCAACACAATGAAATTTTATATACAGTAAAAAGAAAGAAAAAATCCCCACCTTGACATCGGTTGACTGGGAGTAGATGAAGAGGTAGTACCCGATAAAAATACCAGCCGAGAATCCAAGACCAAACCCAGAGAAACCAAGCACAGTGCTGACAATGCCCATCTTGGATTTCTTCTAAAACCCAGCTTTCTACAAGAAGTTGCAAAAAGATCAAACAAAATAAATTACCTCAGGTAAATAATCAATAAAAAAACATTTCATTCTGCAAAATTGTGAGGAACAGCCAGAGTGAGCTAACCTCCTAGAACTAGCTAGTAGCCCTTTGTTTCGGTGACTATTGTACTAAATTGTTGCATGAGAGAGCATGAAAACATTCAGAAAATTTTAATGCAAACAGATTCATACTGATTCTGCCCAGCAACATTAAGCAATAGAAACTGGAGGAGACCATCAATCAAGATTCCCCCACAGTATGAAAGTAATGCTTCAGCTCACAGTCACAGAATCACCAAAAAAAAAGTAAGTAGAAATAATTTAAAATTTTAGTGAAAACGACAGGCAGGTGAACGATCATAGCAAAGCCTAGAACAGTTAATGCCAAATGGTTTGATAACACAAAGATATAGGAGTTTAGGGCAAGGAGAATACTTGTAACTTTCGAGCTGCTCGCGCGGGTTTCAGTATAGTATAGGATTGCACCAGCCAAGTTAAGGTATGTTACTATTTAATGATTACGTGAGAAGACAACAGGCGGATTCAAATAGTGGAGGAAAAGAACCTCAAAGGTAGCACCTTCACAGACTGTTCTTGCTGGGGGTCGGGTTGGTGCTTTAATCTTTGCTTTTGAGATGGGTTTTGGATTGGGGATCGTATAAGGAAATGGTGAATTGAAGATCTCAACGAAATAAAAGAGCGGAAATTGCCAAGGCAAAAGAGAACTATTCGAAAAAGGGTAATCTTAAGATTAACCAAATGTTTTATTTCGTAAAAATAATGTTAGATTGGATCGGCTTGATGAACCAAATTACACCATTTTAAATAAGCTAGACTCAGAAATTACAGGGTGCATGCACTGCCCAAACAGCAAATCCGTACTATTAGGGGGACCATTCAAATGGAGATGCCAACAAAATAGGGCTGCTGCATTTATTCACTGATCATGTTTGTCCTGGCTAAACACGATTTGATCATTCATCGTTGTATCAAAAATCACGACACGACGCGTCATTGGAATAATTTTTCAAAAATCCCAGAGGAATGCACTACTAAATCGACGTAAATCACAGGCCAACTCAAGTCAAAGGACAGGAGGATCCCCACGAGTTGTCCTCGCGAGGCGAAGCGGGTGAAAATCACTAGCGCACGGAAACCTAGACAAATCCACGGATGAACCCAAAAAAAACGCCGCGACTTCAAAAGTTCCGATCCTACGGACCCATCCAGAGCAACGGAGAAGCCTAGATCGCCCGAACGCGAACGCAAGAGGGAGGAACGATCCGAACGGGGGGGAGAAGAGACGACGAACCAGAGAAGCGGCGGCGCGGTCGCGAGGGCGTCCGTTCCTTTGCTAATTTCTCGATTCAGGAGGCGAGGCGCCCATAGAACGCTTGGGGCAGGGCTCCCCGGCGGAGAGAGTTTTCTGGAGTTGGATTCGACGGGGCAGGGCAGGGCGGGGCGGAGGAATCGAATTGGTTCGGAGGAAGCGGAGGGAAGGAGCCGAGGAAGCCTCTTCCTCAGGGTCGGCACGTTGCTGCGCACGCGGCCGCGAGGCAAGGTGGGTTAACAATAGTTCTCACGAAGCAAGTGGCTAATTAAAGGTCACCGCTAATGTACGTGTCCATTCGATGCGACAGAATCAAACTTTATTACATCAAATGATAAAGCACATATATATTGCGAACGCGCCCGAGGCGCGTTGGCGCGAATCTTGCTCGACTCGCCTCGCCCGCTGCGTTCGAGCCTCGGCTCATGAGCAGGCTTGCGAGGCGAGGCGGTAGCGTTGCGTGCGTGCATGGGGGTGGGTGCGTGTGTGTGCGTTTGTCGCTCGTCTGTTGTTCTCTGTTCTCTCTTCTATAATGCATTGCCAGAGCTCCTGGCCAATTTTCAAAAAAATAAAGCACATATATTTAATAACTTAATTTTATCTTCCTATGAAAAAATACCTGTAATTTATATCATTCCTCACTTTGCTTAGTTTGCTATAAGCACCTATATATTCAGTATTTCACTTCTACAAAACTGTAGTCACTTTTTACACATTAAACATTTAAACACATGGCTAAATGCATAGGTAGAAATTGAACTACACTATAGTGCCCTTTTATAAATCGCATTATCCTAGACATCCTTGAGATGGTAAAGACATGACTTCACCATGCCAAACACCACAAGTTAACCTCCTCGGCCGGTCATAAATGGTACTATGCAGCAAGATCAATCCTTTTTGGTGGTACATACAAAAGTATGAAGTATGTGATGGCACACCCGCAAAATGGTGAAGTCTTAGTGGCACACACAAGTTTTCTCGACTATCTTATGTGTTTTTCATGCATTATCAAACATATGAGGTAATGAAAATACTGTCGATTCAAAATTTAGAAAACAAAAAACTAACTTGAGAATTATCGATAGCTGGTTACGTTATCAAACTCTGATGAGATACAAGAAATGTCATCCATAAATTTTGGGATCCGGATTAACGAATCCGAAACCCCATTGCATGCTGCACTAATCTAGAATCACGCTAGTACATACAGTGGCAATATAGATGAAATATCAACCATACACACGATTAACTAAGAAAAATAGCAATTAACATTAATAAATCAGAGTAGTGACCTTAGGGTCAAATATTACAACTAATAGACCCATAGGCTAAACAACCTAATTGAACTGTAGCAGGAAAAATCAAGATAACTTCATTTGTAGCCAATTCATATGCCATAGGTAATTGATTAGGGTAGTGCAACCTATTTATCCACGATCCTTGAGGAATTAGTTTTTATTAACCATCTCTTATGTTTGGTGAAGTCTTCAGTAACTTAACAATGATGTGTATAGCCGTGAGTACATAGTATCTATGGGGACTGCGATCACGGAGCTGCATCGGATAAGTGGATGCATATTCAGTGAGGTTTAAAATCACGATTTTCATGGTTTCATATGAAGATATAAAAAAGCTACAGCTGCTATCATGTAAGCTATTTATCGTGTTTCTAGTATTAATTTTTTAAATTAAATATACATATAATATAAGTCACCTCCCAAAAACAGTAAAACCATGGTACTTTAGATTGTATTAATATTTTTATAATAAAAATATGAGTCAAGTCCATAATCAACAAAAATGCTAATACATGTTTAAAACTATAGCTGATACCTATATTATAATGTTTTTAACAAAAAAATACTTAATCACTCAAAAATATGAATGTTGTATTATTGGAAAAAAACAATATAATGTCTTTTACTAGATTATCTTATAGTTTAGCCTTATAAGAGATGTATTTGAATATTCTAGTAGTGTTGGATTTCAAAATAGGCACAGTGTTTTGGTCTGTGGATATGTATGTAGGATAGCGGAACTATCGCTAGCTACAAGATACAACATATAGCAAAGTTATCGTTGGCTATATCGCTTGTAGCTAATATAACAGAATATTATCCCATAACTTTGTGTTTTGAGTTAAAAAAAACTATTGCTAGCTATTTAGAATACTCCTTAGATGCTACTCACGTCTGGGACATAGCGTGCCCCGTGCAGTCCACTTTGCATACGCGGCAAGCGTGCAACACCAGCGTTTGCCAAGAGTCACCGCAACTACTCAAAACCACTGCAAACTACGATTGAAAAAGCACGAAAATCGCAGGATTCCTACAAATTTTATGTGAAGCACTTGAGTCCGGGATATTGCCTTCACTGTGGATTCATATTTTTCGCAAGCTTATCGATAAATAGCCATGTCTCTGCAACAGTGTTCATCGAATTGGCCTGAGAGTAACGCATGGCTTTGTGCCAAGTTGCCAAATGCCAAGAAATAAGAGCATGTAGCCACGTAGACGCGATAGCCCGACACCACTTGGATTCCCCTGCAATTTCATTTTACCCGGTTGGTATTGCTGCATGACTTAGCAACCAAGATAATTAACAGCCAGGCAGGCTGCAGGCATCCATCATTCATCCAGCCAGTCAAATCAAGGCATTATTTCGTCATCTGAATACTGACAACGCATGGTCGGTCGTGTCACTTCCTGCGACATGCCAAATAAAAAATGCTTCAGTCCTGAGATTTCCCGGCCAAATTATCGCTCTTTGACCTAGTTTGCTGCTTGGGATGCATAGTTTCCTCGGATCCTCCGCTGCCTGCGTGTCTGCACCAGCTCACGCCGGATAAAATCAAAATGGCTCTCGCTATCTCCCCCGTTGAATCATGTAAACAGTTCGAGCGGTCCAGTGTCGGCAAATGTTGGATTGGATCTCGGACGGTAGTGGGACAAGCGTACGTGCCCTTGTCTGAAAACGACGCCGGATTCGTACGTGCCGTCCTCTGAAAATGACGCCGGATTCGAATTGTCTGATAGGATAAAGCGTTGAGCATATATCATGTGCTGGATGATAAAAGCATCTAAACGCTCAACATGGGCTTATAACGGTATGGGTGCATTGACCTGACATCCCTGTCTAGAAATGAACAGTTGTTCACGTAAAACATTTGCATCAACTGTCTTTCGTTTATGTTATTACACCCTAGAGTTTGGAAGCCGTATGCTTAGGGCATGTACAGTGATATAGATGGCAGCTGTCTATATTATATCTCCACATCATCTATAGACAGCACTAAAAATAACTCATACAATGGATCGTCTATATAGTTGTCTGTAATGGTCTCTCATCCAATTAACAGACTGTATATATATATAATGGTACATACAATAGAAAACTGTCTATAAGATCGTCTGTTAAATAGTAGACAGCAATTTTCCTAAGTGACGTGGTCTTATAGACAGCTGGCATGTACCATTGTACATGCCCTTACAAGATTTTATCAATTTTACTTTATAGCATGTAAAAGGCATTGTTAAAAGGGAGAAACACCTTTTAGTAGAGTGGTGCAGATGTAGATGTACGACTTCATCTATTATGGTTTACAATCTGATGTGTATCTTTATGCACTGTTTCAATAGGAACTTGATCACGAACTTCAGAGCCTGTTTGAGAGGCATAAAGCCCAGTTTCAGCTTTAAAGAAGCTAACAAACTCAACCAAACAACTCAGCTTTTAAGCGGCTTCTGGTATAAGCTAGAAGCCATATATAAGGCCCCCTTTGTTTCAGCTTTGGATTATGCAGATTATGGATTATAGCCAACTGTTTGGAGAATTGACTGCCTGAAGAATCTACTGACTGGAGAATCTGGTCGTTCAGCAGTCCGTCCGAGAATTCAAGAATCTAATGGGCTGAGGAGCTCGACGAACGGAGGAGCCGACGGGCAGAGTGGGCATGGGCAACGGGTGACCTGCGCTGAGGCATAGGCAAGTGGAGGGGGATGAAACGCACAGGAAGAATCGGCAAAATCAGCCAACCCGTCGCTTCTGATTTTATGTGTAAATGGTGATTCTGATTCTTAGAGAAACTGTCTAGAATCCTACTATTCGGCGCACAATCCGCTTTTATTTTAAGCAGAAACTGTATTTAAGATGAAACGAAGGGGATCATAACTAGCAAAAGTCAAAAGTTGGGCTTGACATGTTTTTATAGCTTATAGTTGAAGAAAATTAGCTATTTATCAAACAATCTCTTAAAAAAAACTACAACTACTTTTCAATCTAAAAAGTTCAATAATAACTTAAAAAAAAGCTACAGCTCCCACCTAGACAGGGCTTTTGCCGCGTGCGTATTAACATCTGCAAACAGTCAAACACCGAGACTCGAACCCGGCCGCACACAGGTAATTTTTTACTCCTACTCATGCATTTAAGAACGAGAGTGAGCTAAAAAATGTGAGATGATGCTTAAAAAGGTACGATAGGCCATCTCTAAGTTGTATTTAGCCCAAAAGCGACCAGGTAGGCCGTGCATTGCGGTTCCTCTAACTGACAGGCTCGTAATTCTTTCGCACAAGTCACACTGATCTTTCTCCAAAGTCCGTTTCTACAGAAGCATTGTCAGTTGGCGACATCCCAGTCCGTCAGATAATCACATCGTACGTCTTCGACGTCGGAACCCAGGCAGGTAACCGTCCAAATTAACAGTGGGTAAATTTAAAAGGTGCTGAACCAATACTCAATACATAATATGTAAATTCATCATTCATGAAAAATGAAACAAAAAATTTCATTTTATACCTTAGAATCTATCTTTGGCTCTCTGCCTCTCTACTTTACGCCTTGACTGGTCTCAGTTCAGCACTTCAGCGCCTACTTTACTTGCTCAGAGCTGAGTCGCTACTCGACACTGCCGAATTATTTTTTAAAATAACATTTGAAAAATAAAAAATTACAAAAATAATATGTCAAAATTAAAAATTACAAAAATAGCTCCCTGTCGCCATTCCAAATGGCGACAGAGGCCTATCGTCAAACCTCCTGTCGTCATTCCAAATGGCGACAGAGGCCTATCGCCAAACCTCCCTTCCTTTCTTCTGCGCTTGCTCATGGAGATGAAGCTCTCTGTCGCCATTCCAATTGACGACAGAGAGTATGTCGTCATTTGAAATGGCGACAGAGAGCATCTCACCATTTCAAGTGGCGACAGGCTCTGTGTCGCTAATCAAAACGGCGACAGGTGCTCAAAAGTGTTATTTTTCTTTTCGGCATATTATTTCCGTAAAGTTCTATTAAAATAGTATTATTTTTTTAGAAAACATCTGACACTGCCACTCACCTACTTGCTCGGTCCAGTTGGTCGGCTCAGCGCCTTGCTCCACCCGCACACCTTATCGAGTGCCGCCCTTGACGCCTCAAGCCCTCAAGTGGTGCGGGGTGCACCAGAGTCTGGATGTCGGTAGGCCCGCCACAGCGCCGCTCACCCCCCACCTGGGCCTCCTCCACCGGCCGCTGCTCGGGGCTAGGGTAGTAGGGCACACACCGCACGGCCCTCCTCCATCCGCAGTCGCTCGGAGCTCAGGCGTGCGCCGCTCGACCCTCCTCCGTGGCTCCGTCAGCCGTCCCGGCGGTCCGGCCACCCGGTCTCTGCTCAACCAGCCTGCAGCGACGCAGCTTGCTCGAAGCCTTGGCGCCTGCTACGGTTGCCGGTTTGCCCTTCGCCTGTTCGGCCCTTCTCTCCTTGGCTTGGGGGCCACAGTGCTTGGAGCCGCCTCCAGTCAACCGCTGGCCGCCGCTTCTGCGTCTTCTGCCTAACTAACTGCCACCCCACCATTGGCTTACTGTGCGTCCAAGCCCGATGACTTTGCTCAACTTGGGAATCGCAGATTGGGATGGGGATTAGGGGCAGTCGACGGTGGCTGTGTTCCTGAGCCTTAAGGTTGTTGTTGGTGAACAGTGGGCTAAGTTGGCGTGGACCACGTGCTGACCCAAATTGGTTGTTTGGCCCATGTAGTAAATCTTCTATTCTACCTTGCTATTCTTCTTCTTTGGTTCTTCCCATTCCATTCCATGGTTCAGCACTTCAGCCCCAGCCTCCAAGCTCCAATCTTCCTGACTGGCTTCCATGGCGACGGCGTGGTGGCACCAGTGTGGGGAACCGTCCCCGGGACTCCACTGATTCACCCAAATGCACGATACGTCTCAAGTGAATCAAGGGAATCTCGGGCGTTCCACGATTATACCCGTGTTGGTCCCAGGAAAGTTTGCCAACACGCGCATTCTCATCCAACAGTTGACATCACAACACATACATAATTATCGGAAGCATAAATATCATTACATTCCAAAAGTAGGACTGCTGTCCTCAACGATATATTTAGAGTTATTACATCAAGTAGCAGCAGAAATCATAAAATAAACAACAAAAGGGCTAGCATGGCATGCCCTCAAACCCTCAGGCAACCAACTGGGGCAAGAACGGCGACTAAACGTTAGAATTATCGAAATATGCCCGGTAAAAATCCCCGGGCAGTGCCTCATCCTCACCTGCAGCAAGTGGACAATCCGATTGAGTACAAAGAGTGTACTCGCACAATAATATACATTGCATGTTGATTTCTAGCTACATGTGGTTGCTACATCAAAGGAAGGCAAAATGGCAATTTCAGCATAAAGCAATATTTGGGATAGATCGTAAGCATGTATAGATTGATAAGAATTTGCATTTAGTAAACATTTGTAAAATATAATACATAATATAACATCATCATAATCACATTTGCATCATGCCTTCAAGCATTCTCCGAACCATGAGTTCCATCGCTCATGTTCGACTACACACACAAGTACTCCAATACTTGTGTCTCTTTTCCTACTCCCATCCCATTCCTACCAAGTCCTTAATACTCGCCCAGTGACTGATAGTTCAAGTGATCGTCCTTAACCATGGACGCGGCTATTCGAATAGTTTAAACTCTGCAGAGGTACGACTTTACCCACACGACACGTCACACTCGTAAGCCAAGCTATTAACACATTTCCTTTGATGTGTCGGCCGAGGTGAACGTGACAAACCATTTTTCAGTATGCATGGTAGTGTATCTAAACCATCCGGATGATCGTGACCTCGATCCCGCGTGCCCAGTGCTCGGTGTGTGTGGATCAAGGAGTACACCCGTTGTTGGACATCCCCAACTCAACAAAGTTCGAGGGACTCCGAGGATATTCCTTGGCGCTCCACTAAGCCCAAGGAATTCCGGTGGTCATTCCTTGACGCTCCACTAAGCTCAAGGAATCCCGAGTGCACATGGTTTACATACCCTAGTTATACACAAGTACTTGGTTATGCCAGTCCCATAAACGGCGTGTGGTTCGCACGATAGTTACTCAAAGAGACGTCACCAGGATTTAATCCTTAGGATCCTTAACCAACATCTCTACTCATGAACCAACATTTGAAACCAACATCATCATAATAATTCTCAATCGTTGCGACCAATGGACTAAGCCCATCTATCGCGGTTTCTAACGATGTTCTAAGCATGGCTAAGCAACTCGCACGAACCCATATAATAAGAATAAACCCTCCTCCTAGGGCGACAATCGAACTCGAAAGGAAACATGACAAAGGGATAACATCACAATGTGGTAATGCTAAGAATTCTACCCAAACATAATTATAATTGAAAGTAAGCATGCAATTGATAAAATAATTCCAAAAATGTAAATTTCAAATAGTAGGAGCAATCATGGTCAAGGAGTAAAGTAGTGCCTTGCTGCTCGTTCTTGACTTCGAAAGCGTAGTCGACTGGAGTGCCTTCCAAGGCCAACACCTAACGAGAAAATCCAAATCCAAAAACACCAAATCAAGAATCCAAATGGTGCACATGATTAAAAGATGCATGAAATGCTCATGATGGGTCGTACTAATGATAATATGAAATACTAATTAAGTTTTGCGTCAAAAGTTCAATTATTTAAGATATTTTATTGAATTATATCCGGAATATCCGGGTTTAAACCCCGGAGTATCCGGGTTGACCTCTCGGTTTGCCCTATCCGGAGTATCCGGACAAAACCCGAGTGTCCGGTTGA
The DNA here is from genome assembly GCA_036346375.1 of Guadua angustifolia. Classification (NCBI taxonomy): domain Eukaryota; kingdom Viridiplantae; phylum Streptophyta; class Magnoliopsida; order Poales; family Poaceae; genus Guadua; species Guadua angustifolia. The sequence continues at coordinate 29,125 of JAYEVE010001337.1, forward strand.
CACCTCGGTCTCGCAGATTCGCCCTATCCGAGTATCCGGATGAAATCCTCGAGTGTCCGGATGAAATCCCGAGTATCCGGGTTGAGCAACTGTTTTCAAAACGGCTATTTGTCTATTGTCCTCTACACTTCAAAGGAATGGACTAGTGTTTCAAAGGGATGAACTAGGGCAGAATATTACCACTACAAGATTGCTTTTGCACTTGGGAAGGTCGGTTTCGCGAGGAATGACAAGAAGGTGTCACAATGGGTTCTCGCGGTTCGTCTCCTCCTAGCTCGCAGAGAGAGCGATGACCTCGCTTGCTCGTGCTTGCAACAGCAACTAGCCTTCCTCCTCAAACTTCCATGCGACATGCGCGACCCGATTCAAGGTGTGATGATGGATTCCATGGAGAGGAAGAAAATGAGTCATCATTGCAAAATTTCAGAACATAGGAAGAATGAAAATCGATTATCACTCACCCAAAACTTAGTGCCTCAAGAATCCATTTGGATGGATTTGAAGCTCTTGACCTTGGCTTCAAGGTGGTATAACATGCACAAGCTCAAACTCAAAGCTTGAGGGGATTTGAGGGGAAGAATGGCAAGGAGTTGGAGAAGAACACACTTGCTGTTTTTCTGGTTTGAGCTGAGCAAATGGGCAGGAAAAGGGAGGAGAAACCAAGGTTTGGACCTTATAAAGGCTGCCCATTCATGCCTTACATGTGGGGCTAGGTCCCACATGTCATAGGGTGAGTGAAAGAGTGGGTATGGGTGATTGGAGTGAGAAAAGTCATGGAGAGGATGTGCAGCCCACAAGTTCCCATGCAAGGTAGGTCCCATGTGTCATTGATGGGTTAGGTAAGTGGGTAAAGGTGAGTAAAGTGAAAAATGGTATATTAGGTATGTGCAGCCTACTCTCCTTTCTTTTATGTACATGGCCCACATGTCATTGACTAAAGTAAAATAACATGTGTGTAGTTTGGAAAATGAGTTTTAGGATTTTATTACTCCCTCTTTATGCAAGATGAATGTCCTAACATTTGTATAATTATAATTAAACAAGGACGTAATGACATTATGGAAGACGTTAGCATGACAAGCCTCGCTTACCGGATTAATGAAAATTGGGCTGTCACAACCAGGGTTTCAAAAACCGACGAAAACCGCAGTGACGAATACTCATATCAGGGATACCCCACAACAAAGTATACGTCTATTTCAAGATTGTATTCCTCGCAGACAACTGGGCTCAGAGCCCGGTTGACGACAATGCAGAGTACTGGAGGGAATACCGCCAAAAAGCCTCTGTCCCTCAAAAATGGGATTATCCCTAAATGTCGGCCGGATCGGCAGCCGAGCTATCTCGGGCTCAGCTCCAGGCCCAAGAGGATCCAAAGGATCGCTTAGCCTAGGTCAGGTTTGCCAGGAGGGCTCCGACCGGGCGCTCCCGAAGGCTCCGACCAGGGAACTGGTCGGGCGTCCAACCAGGTGAATAGGTGTGCGATCCCCAAAGGCTCCGACTAAGGCCCCCGGTCAGGGCCCCGACAAACTTCACCTCGACAACTTCCGCCACGTCGGTGGTCGATTTCAAGCTAGTCACCTGACCCATGGACCCGACGTCCATGCTGGGACAAGTGGTTTCTTCCCAAGGTGGCGTAGGAGCCATTGGGTCAAGCACCCGTCCCTTCACCACGTCAGGGACAACAGAGTGTACGCAATACAAGACAAAGACAAAGCGACGCCAAGATCCGGCGGCGTACTGTATAATAAAAGACCTTCCCAAGAAACGACGTCCGTTGTGTCTACTAACCCAAAGATGGGATGAACAGGACCGTCAATCATCAAGGACCAAGACCGAACTCCCAGCGCAAAGATACCCTACCTTTTTCTCCAAATCCTCATGTAACCTGCCCCCTCCGACTATATAAGGGGAGGCAGGGTCCCCGGCAATGGGGCGAACTCCCTCATTTTTCATATCCCATCTCGCTTGCTCTCCCGATCCAGACGATCGTTCGAGGCTCCTAAGCTTCCCCGTTCGGACGAGCGCTAAGGGCCTGTCCTTAGCCCTCGCGTGTAATCCACCATACTCTGAGCAACGAGATCCACCACCATAAACTGGAAGTAGGGGCGTTCAGCCCGAACCAATATACATTCGAGGCTTCTTTAGTCTAACCACTCGAGGAGAGGGGGCGCGTGATCCCCTATACTTACAAATTTACTTGCCGGTTATACGGAACACCGACACGCAGTTTTCGATTTTATCGCTTCAATTCGACATCCAAAACCGCTTGGTAAATCGGTCTAATTAAAAAATATATAAATTTTGAAAAAATTTATGTGTTCGAAAAACCATTGAAAAACCGCGATTCGTTGAAAACTACTCAAAACCCGTTTTTAAAGAACATTGAATTGGTCGGGTCGGTTTTCGGTGAAAACCGAGTGATTTTTCATTGAAAACCCAACGTTTTTTTTTATTTTTTGAATTATTTTTTAATTTTTTTGATTTCTTAACCCTTCAGTTTTTTATGGTTTTCGAGTGGTTTTTTGAGCAATTTTTGCAGTTTTCATACTGCGAAATTCGAATTGATTTTTTAAAATCGATTTTTGAAACCCTAGGTGGCACTCCACTGTAAGTAGGGGGTGCTAGGGAGGTACCCATAGTGTGGTTAGGGGTAGGGTGTGCCCTAGCCCCCTGACCCCCCTGCTCGGTCCGCCACTGCAAATTAAGGCTCTGTTTGGAGCTAGTTCTCTTAGTCTCTAAATATCTCGGCTTTTAAATGATTTTTTATAAGTTAGAAGTTATATATAACTATTAAAAGTTAAAAAGCTAAAAGTTAGGCTAAACCTACTTTTACAGCTTATTGTTAAAAGAAATTATTTATTTATCAAACGGCCAGTTGATTTTCAGTCCAGAAAACCAAAAACAACTTTTCAGAAAAACTACATCTCCCCTAAATAAATCTTTATCTTTAGTTTATCAAGAACCAGTAAACCCTCCCAAACATGCTAGCTTTTAAGTAGCCTTTGATATAAACTAGTGATCATATATAACTAGATAAAATTAAAAACGAAGTTTGCGTGGGTCCTGCTTTTGTAGTTTTTTATTAAGAGAAATTAGTTATTTATCGATTGATGTTTTATAAAAAGTTATGACTAATTTTTAGCTTAAAAACAAAAAAAAGTTTTTTATTTTTATTTTTTTATTTTAGCTAGATCTCCCAAACGCATCGAATATTCGAATCGCAGCGCGGCACGAGGAAACCCCCCATGAAAGCGCAAAAACGTGCCGTGCCACCACGGCGCACGTTCACCACGTCCTTCGTCGTCTCACCGAGCCAAGTTAGAGAAACGTGACGAGACGGCGAGGCATCGTTCGACCCGCACGGTGCAGGCATGCAAGCAGTAGGAAAAAAAAAACGGCAGCGCGGCTTTCCACGTGCCGGCCCCACGTCTGCCATCCCAACGGTCCCGCCGATCCGACGGCCCGCGCGGCACGGCCGGCCGCCGCCCGGCCTCGGGCGTCGCGGCACCTGTGCACCCCTGTCGGCACTGCACGCTACCTCCCATATGCGCCGCGCCAACAACAAAACAAATCATTGCTCGTCAGACGGGGAAAGGCAACGGAAACCGCGAGCGCGGTACGTTCGCGGTACGCCTACGGACCGACGGACGCACGCAAGTATCCGTTGGAAGCGGAGCGGGTGGGACCGACCGGTTTTGCCCATGCTGCCGCTGCCGGACATGGCTCCCGTGCAGATCTTTAGCGACCGTAAATTAAGTAGTCTTATAAGCGATGATCATTCGATAAGATGTTGGATGATTCGGATCAATCTAGAATGCGATAAATAATATTTTATTATAGTATAATAAACAATATTTTTGTACAGTAAAAAATCTGTATAGTACTTTTAACTGTTCTAAACCATCCGTTTTTCGATCGGAAGCGGCTGGCCGCTGCTGCCGCGGCTTATATAATGGACGGGGTCCCGGGCCAGGACACGACCGAACACAACGGCTTCTTGCGCTTATCGACACACGGCCGGGCATAGCTATTTACGCAACAGAGGGGTCTCCCGATCTCTTAGTAGTACTAGTTGACATTATACGATAGCTTCAGCTTTTTTTCATCTTTTCTTCAACTAACCTTTTTCTTTTCGGTGTGTAGCATACTACAAGCTGCTGCTATCTGGATCTGTTTTGTTTGATTGAGATCAGCAAGCAAGCAAGCTTCCTTCTTTTCGTTTGATACATCTCCACGTATTCTTTTTGTTGGTTGGAGTTTTCTTTGTTCCATAGGCGATCTAGTTTTGATCTTGTTTTGAACACTTCTTTTGGTCTGGCTGCCAATACTTTGGATCAGCTAGTCTATTTCATTTGCATCCCAGAAACCTGCTTCTACATCCTCTGTCAGGCCAGTGCTGTTCTGCAGCTTTTCTGTTCACTTGGCCAGAAGCGAGAAACCACTAGGTTTGATCATTCAAGAAACTAAAAGACAACTAAAGGAGAGTGCCTTCAAATCCCCGAGCTTCCCAGCAAAATCACCTTCTTTAATGGATTGCACACCATGCTACAGCACCAACCACCACCCTATGAAAACACCTCCATTTCCACAACCGCCGGCGCCACAGCAGCCTCCACTCCTGCCCCTGCCCGTGCACCTCCAGGCTTCGCCGCAGTACCCCTCCTGGCCGGCAAACCGCCCGGTTGAGCGTAGCAAGAAGCCGCGCCAGGCCACGACGAGCCCCAAGAAGCCGGCTACGGCGCCCACGCTGGTGAACGGGGCATCGGCGCCGCTCGTTGTGGCGGCGCCGTCTAAGAAAAGGATGGCGGCGACTGAGCAAGAGGTGGAATGGACGATGGACGACTCTCTGTACTCGGTGTCGCCGCCGCCGAGCAGCGTACCGATGCCGACGTCCCTGCTGATCACGGCCGGGAGGAAGGTGCCGACCGCGTGCGCCGTGGAGGTGGCCGGCGGCGGGGCTGTGGATGTCGGCGCGACTGACGAGCTCCGGCGGCTGCTCGGGCTTTAGCTATCGGTGTTTGTTCTTATTTTACTGTTGATGCATGTAATGGCAAAGCGTGCGAGGTTTGGGTTCCTTCATGGATCATGGCTAGTTTAGCGTGCCCGGAATAAATCGTGATGAGTTTGTTCCAAGTTGTAATTTGCTAATTCAATAGTTCCCTGTGTTGTGTTACGAGCCGTGCATTGTGTGGCAGCTTCTTCATTCCGTCTCCTGTTCTCGTACTAGATACTTGCTGAAAATCTCTGATTACTGAGGTCTGTTTGTAGAGTTTGAGATCCTATCTTCATTTGAGATCTCTGATCAATAAAGTGAATTAAATTTATATTTTTGATCTAAAATATAAATAAGATGATTCATCTAAACACTCTTAATATTTTTGATCTAAAATATAAATAAGATGATTCATCTAAACACTCTTAACAAGATTTACGGATCTTGGAACTAGTGCTCCATCAGGCAGCAGCCAACATTTTCTAGGCCTTCGCGGGCTGGGCCAACCTACCAGTCAGGCAGCCAAGGCCGGAATTTTTTTTATTTAATATTTATTTTAAATCTTTTTTCAAAACTAATCGACGGAATTTAAAAATTGCAAAATATCACTGTGCCCATCTTGGGCGACAGTGCTCGACCTAATAGTGAAACTCGAAAGTTTAACGGCAGTGATAAAAAAATTTAAAAAAACACCAATCGCCCAAACACTGGGCGATAGGTACTGTAGCAGCACTATTAGACGCGAGTCACTGTAGCACTGTACCTATCGCCCCAACAGTTGGCGATTGCATTTTTAAACTTTTTTTAGTTCTTCCGTTAAACTTTTGAATTTCGCCGTTAGGTCAGGCACCTATCACCCCATACTGGGGCAACAGGCGTGTATTTTTACAATTTTCAAATTCCGTCGATTAGTTTTGAAAAAAAGATTTAAAATAAATATTAAATAAAAAAAGATCGCAAAACCGAATTTTAAAAAAAATCGTTCAAAATTCAAAAATTGAAAATATCGATTTTTTCGCTTAAAAATCATCAGAAACCAAAGGCTAAGAATTCAAAAAAAAAATTAAAAATAAAAAAAGCCAAAATCAACCGGTTTTCAAGTCAATTTTCGGTAAGACCAAAAATCAACTGGCCAAGTAGTGAATGCTGATCACTATAGCTTTACCAGACAATTTTGACCAAAAACCGATCGATTTTGACAAAAATCAACCGGTTTTATGTCGCATAAACTTTTTCGATTTGTTTTAATTAGATCGGTTTATCAACCGGTTTTAGATGTTGAACCTACTTAGTATGATAAAAGACCATCATTTTCGAACAGTTTTTGATGGTTTTGTGAACCTGACCACAGCAACAGTTGTTTGAATGCTGCAAGCTTGCAGCAAGCAACAGGACACAATCTCAAATTCTCAATCATTTTGGAAGATAAAATGCATTCCTGAATTTTGATGGCATGCGACAATAAAGTTAATACTGATCACAATCGACAATAAAGTTAATACTGATCACAATTGATCAGGAAAAATGCTCTACAACCTGAAACCAACCCCTAACCATATTCCGTTATTTTCAGCACAAAAAAAACAATAAGGATAATATACAATGCACTCTCTTATCTGAAACGATATGTAGCCTATTACTACACAACAGAACTAACTGAAGTTCCAGCGCAGAAAGATCAGTTGTTGCAGAAAGCACGAAGGGTTTCGTCCAGGGCTTTCCTGTCATAATCGCCAGTAAAAACACAGCTTCCCAGAGGTCCTTTCAGGAGGATGAGCCTCAGCAATCCATCAGCAACCTTCTTGTCCACCTGATGTGTCATTCAAGAATCAGTAAGACTGCCTTTTAATACAAAAGAAGCAACCAGAGATATCAAGTGAGCATGTATGCTATAGCAATGCATTGAATAGCACAGGATAACACAAACTACAAGTCTAGCAAGACAACAACAACCAGTGCAGTGACAAGCAGATTTAATTCTAATTCAAGCGCTTTTGCCAATCTCAAGGTACTTACAGCCATAATATTTTTGAACTTCTCCACTGTCATGGCCTTTGGTGGTGTAATGGGAAGTTTGGCTTGCTCTAGTATGTCAATTACCCGTTTTTTTGTTGACTCGTCTATCCAGCCTAGGCGGTGAGACATGTCAGCTGCCATAACCTAGGATAATGGCATTCAGAAACGGAAGCAAAGATAAGACAACGAGATAAAATCATTACTAAGAGGTGGAATCAAAATGTTGAGTGATATTACTATTCCAGCTGCAACAGCCTCCCCATGGAGCCATGCTCCATAGCCAGTCCCTGTTTCTATAGCCTGACAATTGAATACAATAATCAGTGCATAATAGGTGCTCACAAAACAGAAGGTTGCTATGACAATCTGATAAAGGCTGTTGAGGTAAGGAATTTAGTTTTGATACCTGAATAGTCAAATTGAAAGTCAACACATTCTCAGAATGATCATTACTCCTAAAGTAATAACAATGAAAGGAAAGGTATTTGCAGCCGGGGTTTCAGGTCTCATTTGGCACTATATTTGCATGAACAGGGAAAGCACTGGACGAGACACAAACAAAACAAAAATTTACAAGATGGTGCATCTTGAGAAATGGGTTCAGAATACAGAAACATCTTGCCCGTGCCACAAATATACCCCGCAGGCCCGCACCACCAACTAAAATTTTTGAATGTCGGTTTTGCAGAATATATCTAACCATATAGACTGAAGAGATACTATGCTAAACTAGCATCAAGAAAAAGAGATTCATTAACACATCGGCATTTCAGATGTCAAAGTGAATCTATAAATAGAATGCTACAAAATATCCATACAATAAAGAAAACAGATACAGATTACATTGACCAACCATTTTACTGACTTCAGCAACAAATATGATTCAAGGATTTTCTTTTTGCAATTTTTAACCTGTGAGAAAGATGGAGTACATGCCTATCCCCATCAAATACCTCATTTAAGCAGCACCAAAAATAAAATTTTTATATCAGCTTAGCAAATTATCTAAGTAAATTCGTAGCACATTGTAATGTTATAAACTACTTCAACATAAAAAAACAACACTAATTAATGATATACGTACATGGCCAAATGTATGACCCAGGTTTAACGTTGCTCGAATACCACTTTCCTTCTCATCTTGCGCAACCACTTCAGCTTTGTTTTTACAAGATCTCTTAATAGCATAGGCCAAAGCATTCGGTTCTCTACAGACATGCAATTCCAATTAAAGGTTAACAGCAACATAACATCCAAAGAATTATGCTAAATTTGTGGGAGAAAAAACTCAAAGAGTCATGACTTCATCCTAATTACAGTTTACAGAACAACTCACTCAGCTAAAAGAACACTAGAAGAATGGAACAGTTCTACGGCTCTGTGTTTGCCTGTTACGCGATACAAGTAAATTCACCAATGGGAATAGCAAACCAATGATCTTAGAATACCAAATACAGCAATGTCCATTCTAAGTTAGCTGGGTAAAACAATATTTTTGTCACTGTTCAGTCAAACTAAACAAGATGACAAGCATCTAGGATAATGGCTATTCAGCCATTAAAGGACTTCCCGATAATTGGATAAAGTCATGTTCTTTTCACATGGTCACACCACTCAATTGGCCATTTCAGTAAGTACAAACAAAAATGGTAATGCTTCAAACAGACAGGACAGAACATACGGAGAAAACTTAAGAAATTATATGGTTTAAAACTCCAAACAAGATTACATAACACATCTAATTGAATGTTGGACTGACTACACATTCCTTACACCCTATTAACTAAACTGTCTACAGCAACCAAAGTCTAATACTATTGCAAGTTGTTATTCGCTGGTTACTGAATCAAAAGAAGGTGATAAAATTAAGTAGCACAGAATGTAAACATCAAATTTGAAATCTGGTGGATACCTTGCTAACAATGCTGCCATATTCTTTTCTTGCCACTCAAAGAATGTTGCGTCTCTTATGAGCCCATACTTCACCACCTCAGCTATGCCTGAAGCCAGCTCCCTGTCAGGCAACGTATTCAGTGTGTCGGTGTCTATCAATACACATTGCGGCTGGTAGAATGCCCCAATTAAGTTCTTCCCCAGAGGATGGTTGATCCCGGTCTTCCCTCCAACAGAGGAATCCACCTAAAGTAGTTCATCCAGCCTACCATTAGCACCAGACCAGATGTAAACCAACTCTTAGTAACCAAAGCTAAATCAAGCTTAGTACCTGGGCCATCAGAGTAGTGGGTATCTGTATGAAATTGACACCACGGAGGAATGCGGCAGCCGCGAACCCACACATGTCCCCAATGACACCACCCCCTAGCGCAACAAATGTGCATCGGCGGTCCAGTCGGGACTCAACTGCCTTATCAAACACCTTCATCAGCGTGTCCTGCAAATGACCACCAGTTAATTTACATACAAAGAACTTAACCGCTAGTCTCTCCGAGCGCTGGATCACACACGCACCATGTTCTTGTACTTCTCGCCGTCGGGCAGGATCACGCTCTCCAACGACACGTTCGGATTGTCGTGCGTGATTGCCCAGGTCAACTTCTCCAAGTAGAGCGGCGCGATGGTCGTGTTGGTCACCACCAGAACCCTCTTCCCATGCACATGCCTGCGCTGACAAGACATCAGGACCACAAAAATGCTATACCCAAGTCACCAATCGAGAAAAATCCTGTCGATTTCGAGTACCTCTGCAGCAGGTCGGGTTCGTCGAGGAGGCCGGAGCCGATGTAGATCGGGTAGCTCCGGTCGCCAAGGTCGACGTCGACGACCGTGGAGACCCTGGATGCCTGGTGCGGTTGCATCGCGGGGGCAGCGCTGGCGAAGATGCGGCTCCGGAGGGGCCTCGCTGGGGAAGCGCGGATGGAAGGGCAGGAGGAGCGAGACGGCGAGGGGAGGGAGGCCGCGGAGGGAGCCGAGCGGGGACGACGGGTGGAGATAGCCGCGCAGGAGGAGGACGCGGCAGCGGCGAGAGGGGAGGAGGATGCGGCCGCCATGAGGTGGTGGTGTTGGGAAACAGAGACGGCGGCAGCGGAGGGCGGTGGTCGTGTGATGTCTGAACGTCTGATGGAGCGAGGATTTGAGACGGGCGGAGTGGGGGTAAGTAAGTGGAAGAGGGGTCGATCTGGACCGTCAGTTTGAGGAGTTGGATGGTCGCGATGGAACCGGAGTTGGTGGGTTGGGGTGGCGGCGTGTCGCCGGCATGGGGAAGGTCGGTTGACGTGGCGGGATGGTTGGCGGAGGTGCCGGCTTGGGTTGGCTGAAAGTGTTTTTCCTCTTTTGCTCTTTTCCCGTTGTTTTGTGCTGCTACCTGAACATTAGCTTAGGTAATGCATGTGTGTGTTTCTGTGTCAGTCCTGCTTTTGTAGATGTATTGTGGTTGTGGTTTTTTCCTTGTCAAAAGAGCGGTGTGATGTATGTATCTTATAGCAAATACATTAGATATGATAGTATGGACATCAATTAGGAGTGAAGTTGTCGAAGGAATTAGTAAACAGGGAAGACTGGTCATAGAAGCAAATACAACATTTAAGATTCATCCAACCTTCTGTGCAATAAACAATGGGGGTGTCTCAGATTCTAAAAACCTTGACTGCTAGATACCAATTGTGCGTTTACAAAATATAACATTCACTTCAGTGAAAAAACATGTTGTTTTCGACATCGATATGGCCACGAAACATAACTCTGATCACTAATTTTTATTATGCTCTTTTCATAAAACCTAACAAAAATAGCAATATGATAATACCTTTTGAGACGACTCTGCACGTATGATTTTCATATATCCAACTGAAATATGCAAGAAAATATAAATTCGTATAATATATGCTCATATGAATTGTGATATCACTCAAACGTCTGTCATCATCGACCTATTTGAAATGCAATCCGGTAATCACTGTGGATATGCTATCCTAATGCTTGCATTATATAGTGTCTCACGATATATCTTTCTTATTACGCCTTGTGATACTAACTACGAGCGTGGCGTGCGCTTCCTTATCTAGTGTTCCTTATGTTAGGATAGCCTCGACACCACATCAGTTTTTGTCCTTACATGTTAAGGTTCC
>JAYEVE010001936.1:0-13386 GCA_036346375.1 Guadua angustifolia
GGCAATGGGCGGAGCCTTGGGTGCCGGGCTTTCCCCGACGGCCACGTCCTATCCTCTCGGTGGCGCAAGGAAAAAAGGTGTACAACAACCAAGCAATATACTAGCGCCGTCGTCTTTGTTGGGACAGTTTGGTTGCACATCCATCTCTCCCCTATTCTCCCAGCCCCGCCTCGCAGTCCTCACTCCGTCTTGCTCTCCCACGCTGTCGTTAGCTAGCTACCAGTGTCGATTAACCTGCCTAGCTGGCGGCGCACGCAAGCCCAATCAGGGTGACCTAATCCTGTCTCGCCGCATAGTGCTGCGATTGCCACCCTCATCTCGCTGGCCCTATTACGCCCTCTTTCCATTATTCACCTTCTCCTTCTTTCTCTAGTCGTTGTCGCCTCCTGAAACCTATCGTTCAATATCGTCGCGAACCAGACATTTCACGATGGGAAAGAAAGGAAGAAAGCAACCAGAGTCGGTGCAGATGCTGCACTTACTTGGCGGTGTCGTTGGTCTACTTGCTCTGCACAAATTTAGAATCTTGGTACATTCACGACAAAAAGTTTTTTTAAAGAGAAACTAGCCATGTGCCCAGTGCGTTGCAACGGAAACTTAATTTGCCATAAAAAATTTATTTGCAAAGAGTACTAACAGATAGTAAAGGTAGGTAATTAAAGAGTAGTGACAAATATGGGTAATTTTGATGAAGTGACGTGGAAAGAAATTCTTGCCTTATATAGTAGAGATTTTACGATGCATTATACTAGTAGTATATAATGTGCAGTAGAAATCAGATCTAATCATTGATTTGTTAAGGGTATTTATACTATTTTACTAAAAAAAGTATAAAGAAATATTAGTTAATATGATTTATTAGATCGAAAAAATAAATGATTTATATTAAATTTAGTGTACAGTTAAAAGAGCTCGTCTTTCTAGTTAGCTAGCGTGAGAATGTATCTGTGTGTATACTGACACGAAGCAAAGATGGGGACTTCTGCGACGCCGAAAGTGCCCATGCATGCTTCTATTTTGAGCGAGATTAGGATCAAAGAAAGCAGTAGCAAGATCGGGGAGTGTCAGGAGACTCTCAAAAATTTGAGAAACTATAAGATCACCTATTTAATAGTTTAAATTTGTTGATTGAATTTACTTTAATTTTAAATGGTTTAGGGTTTTAAGACCTTTAAACTATTTGTATCGTACAGTTAGTAAGTTTTAAATATGTGTTGGACTTATAATGTTAAAAATCACTATATAAGACTATAGAATTGTACATATAAAGTGTATACCTCTGTAGAATTTTTTTTGTTCCAAGACTGAGTAAGATATAGGGTAGTTTGATTGCCGATTGCGTTAAAGTCGTTTGTTTCGATTCCAATGGTAGTTAACTATACTTTTCTTTTCGATTAGTTGGGCTGAGGACTTGGAATTGCCAGCTAGTTCCTGCTACTCCTTGTATTAGGGTGCGTGTGAAGAAAAAGGGTTCGATTAATAATTAAAGAAATGGATCTAGTTCCGAATTCCATAGCAAACAGCAACAGGCAACAGCGTACGCACACACAGAATTGCAGATGTACGAAGGAGAATATATTTTTTTTAGATAAAAGATTAATATCCGGTCTCTGCAAAAGCACACAACCGATCGTTTACAAGTATCGTTTACAATTGTGAATCATAAAATATTATTGAGAACAAGACATCGAGAACTTAAAATCAAAAGCCAATTCTATAATTGCTTCTCCAACCACTCTTGGCAAAGATTTCCAATGTCACCACCTCTAATGCCTTACTTGCCAATCGGATGCTCTTTTTGTTGTTCTCGACTTGCAATAATGCCCAAAACGCATGACGGTATATTCCTCACGAAAATAAAGCGCATAAGAGTGAGGATTGTTTTTTTCTCAAAGATTAAATCATTACGTGTACACCAAATTGCCCATAATAAAGGCAGCACCACCGAAAGAAGAATTCTTTTTTCACTCTTCTCAATGCCTGTTAACCAATTTCCAAGCAAATGAGACATAGACTTCGGTGGAGATAAACCAGTCGCAATATGCACGATTCTCCAAATAGCTTTTGCATGGTAGCAATCAAAGAAAAGATGTCTTATGGTTTCATTACAATTACAAAAACAACATTTCTGATTCCCATACCATTGTCTTTTAGCTAAATTATCCCTTGTTAATATTACTCCTCTTTGTAAATACCAGATGAAAATTTTAATCTTTAAAGGGAGTTTCAGCTTCCAGATGAATTTATTATGGAAAGGAGTCCCCTAATTCATCAAATAGACGTACATAGATCGTACAGAGAATTCTCCAGTTCTATGGAGACTCCAGTGAAAAATATCCCTTCTACCATAAAGCTGACAATGGGCTATCTTTGCTACAAGATTGTACCAAGCTATTAATTTATCCCCTACTAATAATCTACGAAGGAGAATATATAACAAACAAATACTAAAATAGTACTAGGCTAGTAGCAGTTGCATATTAATTAGCACTAGCATATGATCAAGTACATCTGTCCAGCTTTCACAACTCCGCTGCGGAGAAGGGGTGGCTGCTGATAGTTAGGACCTTGAAAGTTGAAACTTGAAAGTAGTGCTAGTAAAAAGTAACAGAGGTATAATTCGATGCTGATAGATGTGGATTAATGATGATTAATCTATAGATGCAGCGGAATACGACGCCACCGCCTTCCACTCAAGGAAAAGATTGGTGCTCACACAAAGAAGCGAATCAAGACGAATTATTAGCATGTGAAATTGACGCAGGGGTAGACTGCTTTCTCCTAGGCATGGATTAGCTGCCAATCTGCCATTCAGCTGCAGCCGTTGCAAGAAGAGTTGACATGATAACAACAAAAGGAAGAATCCTTAAAACTGAATTCTACACAGATGCAACGCGAAGTGCGGTGGTAGTTGCAGCATCCAAGATTTCAAAATTCGTTTTCGGTTCACATCTTATCACCCTTCAAAATCTGAAATTTCAACAAAATCTCGTTATTTCGAACGAAATCCAAAACGCAAAATTCAAATCCTGAATTTTTTGAATTGGGATTTTCGAGATTTCAATGAAATTTCAGAAATTTTGTCCAAAATTGCTGAAATCTCGGTAAATTTTAACCGGACAAAAAAGGTTCAAACGATGTCAAAAAATTCTGAAAATTTTTGTGGATGGTTCCGACACATCACTAATGTTTTTGCAAAATTTTCAGATTATTATCGAGCCTAAAGAATTTTTTTAAAATTCTAATTGTGTCACTGTTCTCATAAAATAGTTTTCCTACTTTCCGAGAGACTACAAAATATTTAACAATGATTACATGCCATGAGGCTGACATGGCTGAGATGGACCGGTTGGTAAAAAGGGCGGCACTGGTCAACCTCTAAGAGGTCACGGGCAAGGATTATAATCTTGCCGAAATTTCGCGGGATCTCGCCGAGATCTTGTTTACCGGAGGTGGACGAGTTTTGAAATGCTGGCTGAAGTAAAAAAAAATCAAAAAAAATTAAATTGCTACAGTAATCTTAGCAAGATCTTGCCATATCTCACCGAGATCTCAGGGTTTTTAACCGGTTTTTGCCATTTTTTGACCGGATTTGACTAAAAATTGATCAATAACTCTTAAGAAAGTCATCTCCTATGAAAATTTGTTGAAAAACTGAATTTTTGAGATATTTTTTAAAAATTGTAGAAATACTATCAGATTTTTATAAAATTGTACATACTTTATAATGATGTGAAAATTTTATGATGGCATCCTCGAAAGTGTAGGATCATAATTAAAAATTTTGAAAATAATTTAACTTTATTTTTATCTTTAAAAAATAAAAAACACAATGAACATGATTGGAATGATAAGCTTGTTAGAATTTTATAAATTTTCTCGAGTTTGATAATGATAAAAAAAATTTATGAAAGCTTAATAACTGACACAGTACCATGATATAAAATTTTTAAAAAATTTTAACTTTTTTGTTTGCCCAATCAAACCTATGTATGCATTGAACTTCATTTGTTGTATTTCAAAAATCAAAAACAAAAAGAACATAAATGGTACACTGCAATTGTAAGAATTTTATAAATTCACTAAAGTGTGATCATGATTAAAAAATTTATAAAATCTTAATAATTTCATTATAACCCTTCTGCAAAATTTTCAAAAAATTTAAATGTTTTTTATTGCTAAAGCAAATCTATGTATTAATCACGAGGCTTTTGTGAGGACGTAGCACTGCTAGAATTTTTGAAATTTCTTAAAGCTTGATCATCATATAAAAATTTTATATAAATATTGATGATACATCAGGACTATCCACAAAAATTTTCAAAATTTTCTAACTTGGTTTGTACAATTTTTCATTTAGTTGAAGTTTGCCGGTAAAGCTTTTATCAAGACAGTATTACTTTCCGAATTTTTAAAAATTAATGAAGCTTAATCATCATCTTAAAATTTTATGGGAACATTGGTGATGCTTCATAACCATGCAAAAAAATCAAAATTTTATAATATGTTTTTTCTTAATTTTTCATTTGGTTCAAACTTGTCAATCAGCGTTTTATCAGGACAATAGCAATGTTTGAATTTTTAAAAATTTCACAGATTTGATAATGATCTAAAATTTTTATGGGAACATCATTGATGTGTCAAGAACCTTCAAAAAAATTTCAAAAATTTTCGATGTCGTTTGAGATATTTTTTGCTCGGTGCAATTTTACCAATACCTTAGCTAAACCGTCCGAAATTTTGGTTTTAAAATCCAGAATTTAATTTTTTAAAAAAATTGTCTAGAATTTATTTGAAATGGCGAGATCTCGTCAAGATTTCGTTCTCCGGCCAGAGACGATATTTAGAACGAAACTGAGATTTCAATCCTTGGTCGTAGGTTCAATTCCCCACACTTAACGTTAAATTTTGAAAGATTTTGGCAATGAACCGTGGGCGTAAAGCTCCGCATGCGAGAACTCCGAGAAGAGAACCATCTGAGCTGCTGCACCTTTGTTACTATACGCTTGTTCATGTGTAACATGAATGCTTCGAATGCGAGAGGTCTAACCATCTAAGCTAAATCTCCGGTCCAGAGAACGTACATCTGGATCATTTTTTGTGGCAATTTTGGTCTAAATAACCGAAATTTTGATGAAATTTCTTGAAATACTATAGCATTTTGATTCTATTTTTTATTCCATCGAAGATTATAAATCTGGGAGAGGGCCAAAATCCAAGATTTCATAGGGATTTTTATCCTTGGCAGGATCCATGTAGGTGTCTTTTCCTTAAATTTGGAGTATGTACCTACACTGTACATAAGAAAGAACAAAGAGAGATACACACAACTTAGTTAACCAACAACTACATAAAGTACTAACCACTACTAGTAGTATAGTCGTGTAGAGTGATAGGATTCACCGTAGTCACAATAGAGACTGCAACCCCACTTCTTGGCCTGTCCGATCGAATCAAAATTAGTCTAGATATTTTCACGGTATGTGTTACAGTGCTATGCTATAATAAAAAAATATTTTAAAGCAATACACTCGAATGATGTGAACCCCGTGCTACTGCTTAAGCATTGGATCCATTTCCTAGCAGAGTGTGGTTTCTGCTGGTCATAGGATTGGAACTTGGAAGTTGGAAGAACTGACAGGAAAATAGAACTCTGAATCCGAAACAGAGAAGAACAGAATTGAAGTTGGCGATTGATGGTGATCGATGGTTGAGGAAGACTTCTGAGGATTATGGAGAATCAATGGTGGGAGATTGAAGATATCGTTCTTTGAAGTTTTGGATGGTTAAGATCATTAGTAGTAATTACTATTTCTTGTCAAGAGTTTACTGTTACTTTTGAACTCTGTTACTTTTACCTTCTTTTGTTGTCAAAATTTGTGGCTATATAAAAAGAGAAGATGTAATCGGGGAGGACATGAATGAAGAAATACTATCTACTTTCCCCATTCGTTTTGCAATTTCTCTTACATTCTTCCTTTCGTTCTTGATTCTCTTTGTGGTTTGAGTTTCTTCTGTTTGGCAATCCGATTGTCTTTGGGTCTGACATCTTTGGTATTAGAGCCTTCCGATTCTTGGAGGTGGAAGCGAGTTTGGGAAGAAATCCATTCTTTCCTGTAAAATCCATCTTGTTCGATTCGCGTGCGGTTCTTGGTGATCGATGGAGGGCGGAAAATCGATCGAGGAGGAATCAGGATTCGATCATGACTGCGGAGATGGAAGAAATGAAGAAGGATATCGAAGGAGTTCTGACAACAAATGGGTGAGCACGTGACCACGATGCAAGATCGGATGGATCGGTTCAAAGGCAACTACAAGGTATCTGTTAAAATAGATCAAGTAATGGATATGCTTAAAGTTACGGTGGAAAAGAATGAGCGAGCGGTAGATAATGTCTGGCAAATATTGAAGGCTCGGGAGAGTAGATGGAAGACAAATTAACTCGACTGCTCCAATATTTGGAACCCCTGGCAGTGGGCATTCTATGGCATTTAATACCCAAGGAGGTAATCAAACTCATGATCTTATTCCCAGGTCTGTTGGAAACAATCATACCACATCAGGGTCATGGTTAGAGCCGCATACTCCTGCAATACACGTTGGAGGAACAACTGTGGGGACAGGTGGAGTAAGTATGTACTCACCAGTACTGACGACTGGAACATTTGCACCGCAGTTTGTTGTTTCTAATCCACCATATGTTCCATATTATGGCTCAACTTACAATTACTCATATCAACCCGGTGGGAGGTTCACCATTTGTGAGACACAGGTATCCAAGGGAATCTACGTGGCCTAGGGGTCGGGAAGGATTGGGAGTAGTAATCGGTGAGGAAAGACCAAAATCGGTTTAACGATAATTTTAACAAGGGGCCTAAAGTTGAGTTTCCAAAGTTCAATGGAGAAAACAGGAAGCTTGGATTGAAAGGCGGAAAAATGTTTTGAATTGGCGAGAACCACGAGGATCAAAAGGTGGCTATAGCGAGATTTATTTAAGCGGAAGAGTGACTTGTGGATGAGTAGTAATAAATTGACACTAAGAATCTCGGTTAGCAACAATTTTGTGGCATGATACATAATCGGTTTCTTCTTTGAAACGAGAATAGAGGTGGTGAGAATTTGAGACTTGAAACAAGTTGGGCTGTTGATGCATATATTGATCGGTTTGAAGAAATGATGAATCTAGTAAAGAAAGCTTGACCCGAATCTGGTGAGGGGTACTTTGTGGATTACTTCTTGTCAGGGCTAAAGAATTATATCAAAGTTCCTTTGAAATCTCTTAACCCTAGAACCTTAGTGGAGATTTATGCTCATGCAAGGAATTATGAAGGAAGCGTATCACAAAAAGATCAATCTTGTGGCCTACCGATCTTGCCTCTAAAGAGTGGTACAAGCGAGGGACATAAGTGCTAATGAAGGAAGCATTGTAAGCAAGAAAAACATTGACAAGTCAAGTCTTTGCTAGTAACAACAAATGAAATTTTGAGACGGGGTGTTTTAAATGTCAAAAGCCGTGGAGTCTTAGACACAATAGAGTGTGCAAATTTCAAAACAAATTAACCTTATCACTATTGAAGATGAAAATCCATTGAATCTCAAGAAGTGAGTTTAGCACACCTCCGAGAAGTCGGGGCAGCCAAAAAGAGCGAAGAAATACTTTTATTATCGGCCCATGTAATAGCAGGAGCATGCCTTTGGAACTACTACCTTTACATTGAGAGTTAAATTGGAAAAGTAGATGCTATAGCGCTAGTTGGCAGATGGCGACACAACTTCATTTATCACACCTAATATGGCGGTGAAGGCTAAGCTGCGGATCGATGAATTACTCTCGATTACAAGTAATGATGGTGAATGGGATGAAACTGAATTGTAATTCAATATGCAAGAATTGTCAGTATTCCATCCAAGGTGAAAATTTACTTGATTTTAGAGCTCACTGCTGACTAGAAGGGTATGATATAATACTTGGTGCTGATTGGATTTATCGAGAATAGCCCGATGAGCTTAGATTTAAAAACCGGGGAGTTTTCATTTGCAAAGAAGGGCAAAGAAAGGTGAAGTTCAGTGATGAAACACTTCCCCACACTAATTGTGTCATAGATGAACAGAAATTAAATAAGTTATTCTACAAAGGTGTTGTTGGTGCAGTATTGATGCAAGGGGTAGGCTAATTTCATACATGAGCAAGGCTATTGGACCCAAATCAGCAGCCCTCTCTACTTACGACAAAAAGCGCTGGCGATTATAGAAGCACTTAAGAAATGGAAGCACTACGATAGGCTCTACTTTGATCATCGAGCAGATCACGAGTCTTGATATATCACCCGATCGAAGGTTGATTGATGGCTTTCGGCACAAACTAATGATTAAACTGTTGGGATATGATTATAAGGTTGAGTACAGAAAAGGGAAAGATAACAGGGCAGCTGTTGCCCTTTCAAGGGTTTCTAATTCTGAAGAAGTATCAACCATAACCACAGCTATTCCACAGTGGATTTCAGAGGTAATTAACAGCTATAAGGAAGATGATCAATGTGAGGAGATAGAAACCAAGTTGAGGACAGATCCTGTTAGTGCTCCTCCTTATACTCTAAACAATGGGATACTATATTATAAAGGGAGAGATTTATGTGGGCACAAGCACCAAACTAAGGGACCAACTTCTGAATTCGTTTCACAGCTCAGTTTTGGGCGGCCACCCAAGAGAAAGGGAACATACCAGAGAGTTAAAATGCTATTTTACTGGCCTGGAATGAAGAGGGTGATTGCTGATTATGTGAAAGTGTGTGCAACTTGTCAAAAGAACAAGTCAGAGAATGTGCCATACCTGGGTTTGCATAAGACCTTGAAGCTGCATTCCAAGTTCTATGGGCCATTCAGAGTTATCAAGAAGATGCTGAATTTATCACCAAGGTCTCTCCACAATTTAAACCTTGAGGACAAGGTTTCTTGAAGGGAGGGGCAATTGACAGGAAAATAGAACTCTGAATCCGAAACAGAGAAGAACATAATTGAAGTTGGCGATTGATGGTGATCTGATGGTTGAGGAAGACTTACAGGATTATGGAGAATCAATGGTGGGAGATTGAAGATATCGTTTACTGAAGTTTTGGATGGTTAAGATCATTAGTAGTAATTACTATTTACTGTCAAGAGTTTACCTGTTACTTTTGAACTCTGTTACTTTTTACCTTCTTTTGTCGTCAAGCTGTGGCTATATAAGTTGAGAAGATGTAATCGGGGAGGACATGAATGAAGAAATACTATCTACTTTCCCCATTTACGTTTTGCAATTTCTCTTCTGTTCTTCCTTTACGTTCTTGATTCTGCTGTGGTTTGAGTTTCTTCTGTTTGGCAATCCGATTGTCTTTGGGTCCTGACAAGAACCTTCCTTCCTCGATTCGCGTGCGTACCTGATCCTTCAGCGATCAACAACTGCGGCCCGCGTCGGCGTAGCCGGGGCCGGTTGCAAATGCAAGCTAGCTGTAAAGGCCCCGTATATTTCCCTCTTCTTTTTTGCTTTCTTGCACGGACTCATTAAAGATTGGATTAGATGTCGGTCGCATTGCGCCTGACGTACGCGCGGGCCGTATCCGGCGATCGCTGTCGTGGTGCACTGGTGCGTCAGCCTGCAGCGCAATATGCCTCTCGATCAAACCGCGAATCAAAGGTGGGAGGCCCACGTGTGCGTGTACCGGACTTTTCACGCTCTTAAATTGCGTGATGTGCTTTCAGTTTAGATTATGTATAATAAAATTATGTCAACTTACTTTTAATATATTTACATCAGCTTTATTCTATATAAAAGAGTGAGAAAAGAGAAAATAGAAGAGAACTAACCCTTATTTAGTAGTAAACATTGCACTGGACCATAGGTAGATTAGTTATGTACAAGAAAGAAGAGATAATTAATGCACAACATTTAGAGCTAACTTTTAGAAATTGTTATTGTATAAGTTGGTTTTAGTGCTTACTCTATATGACATGGATACGAGATGGAGTAAGCAGCTGGTTTTGTTATTATACTTGCCTTAGTACTTTATCAAAGTGTAGGGTTTCTAAAAGACGGGCTCATTTGGACTTCAATGTGACGAATAATTAATCACTATATTATACGCGGGCCGCCATGTCAACGCTTTTTCAGAAAACCCCCATAAAATCAAAAATTATGAACAGGCCCTTCCACTCAACGCTTTTCCAGAACCCCCTCCTCAAAATCAAAAATTACGAATAGGTCCTTCCATTGAATTAGAAATGTAAGCAGGAGTCCTCTCTTTGGTTTGTTTACAAAAAGACCCGTAGTCACTGTTCTTTCGACCCGGAGATTTAAAGAAATTTGAAATCGCGAGCAAGTCCTTACCGGTTATTTTGCAAAAGAACCCGTAGTTTACAAATTCGATCTGGTAGGAATTCTTTTCGGCGGAGGAGGATTTAAAAATTTGGAGTCACGAGTAGATCCTTCCACCGGTTATTTTGCAAAAAGGTTCTTTCAAAATTTTGCAAAAGCGCATGTTCTTCCACGGTTATTTTGCAAAAATTTGAAATAAATAAATAGGTCCTTCCACATTATTTTGGAAACAAAACCGGTAGTTCCGCAAATTCCATTTACAAAAAATTCGGACCAAATTTTTTCTCACGGCGCAACATCGCGCACGTCTATGCCTAGTTAAGGTGAAAGATGAAGAGGAAAGTCCAATAAACCGTGCAGTTGTGTGTTTGCAGATTGCAATCTAGGTTTGCTTAAGTTGATTTTGGTATACTATGTGTACCGAAAAACTTTACTAGCTCACCCTGCTCTGGATAGACGTTCTACTGATGCATATCTAGAAAAGATTGTTACTTATCTTTATTATATATTTAGATGACATGTCTTACTGTAGTTTATGGTAGTAAATGATATTAAAAATAGCTAATAAGAGGGTAATGGAAATAAAAAAATGTAAAAAGTCGCTTTAAAATTGTAAAGTAATATATATTTAAAAATAAAATTTGAAAGCTAAAATAACATGAATGCAGGAACAGAGTGGGTACGTTTTTTTTAAGGTAAAAAAAGAACTTACGGACGACACAAGAAGCTCCTAATTTCGCCGGTAGGTGGTAGAAATGGACGGTTCTCATTGGCCCAATAGTTACACCTAGAGGCCCAGAAGACGGGCCGAAGAGAATTGAGCATGCCCTAAATTTGTTCTTGGTCGTCTACCCCAAGGAAGAGGGCCATCTTCTTCATCTCCTTTCTGCACAGGAGCACGCTCTGTGGCCTATGGAATGTTGGGATCAATGCTCGGTTTTCCAGATGGGTCAGATAACAGACGGGCTAGGAGTGTCAACAGATGGCCGACGGCAAGGCCCAAAATAAGTAACACGCAGCAGATAGATCGATCGACGGAGAGAGAAGAGAACCAGTATAGGAGTACGTCATATAAAGCACGCGCAATTCGATGAGCTGAGCTGAGCTGAATAGAATAGCATCCTTTTCCACTTGTGTTACTATTGTCTGCGAGAGAGATAAGGGCGTGTCAGTAAACTGGGCACTTGCGCCGTCGGTAGGTCGTCATCATCCATCCCGACACGCTGCTGCGGCTGCTGCAAATTGCAGATTGCAACGGTAGGTGGTGGGCCGTGGCGCCACCGCCCGATGGCGACGCTAGAGAAGGCTAGCTAAGCTAGCTAAGTCGATCGGCTCGCTCGCGGTCGCGGGGTGATGGAGCGTAGTGGAGAGCTATGGCCTGACCTGACCTATATCCCCCGCGACGGACGGCTAGGCGCGCCGGAGTCGATCTGATTTGACGAATCTACTGATTCCTCCCGCCTTTCCCCTCCCGTCCACCAGAGAAATGCCGAAATGGGCCAATCGGGGGGGACCTGCACTGCAGCTAGCCCAGCACAAAAGGCTGAAAAGGGGGAGGGAGAAAGAAAGGCGTAAGCACGATACTTAACGACTCGCCCGGGTCAACGCTGCTCTTCTGTCCTGCCTTTTTAGTCTTGGCCCAACACGTGGTAGAAATTGGGTCGCAGGCCTTAGGTTCTAGATGCCTTCGCACTCCCGTCCGTGCAGCCTGTAATAAGTACTGCTACATACGCGGCACCAGTCACCACATAGCGTAGCGTTAAGTAAGTTTGTGTTCCACTAATCGCGTGCACTACGTATGGGAGCATGTGTTAATCTGGGGCTTAGAGGGCGCGTCCGCGTGGCCGCGTCCGCGTCGGCGCCGAGGTGGCGCGCGCGGGGCGGGCGGCAGGGTGCGCGGGCATGTGGCGGCGGCGCGCGCCTCGCGACCCCGTGCCTCCCCTGCCCGCGCGGTCGCGGCCATCATACATGCATGCGAAATGCCCACCACCACTACCGATCCACGAGCACCAATCCGTCTATCGCTACGCTGTTTCGCTTTCACTTTCCCAAACACGCACAGCGAGTGGCAGGCGTACAACGGAAAGGGAAACAGATTCCATGCCTGCACGCGCGTCGATGCGATCATGAAGTCGCCGTTAGAAAGGTACAGTCTCACGGTGCGAGTAGCGCTGATCTCTCAACGCGATCGGGCTTGCATTGATCGGACTACGACTTAAGTGGATGGCCACTTGGCCAGCGTAAGGTTTGGCCGGTTCGCCATAGCTATACAGGAAAGCAACACAAGTCACATGCACGCAATGCTAGTAAAAGAAAAAGCTCCCGTGGGGCGCTCAAAACTTTGAACATGGCCATACTGTGTAAAGTCACATAAGGTTCGTCGACCAACCGGATGCATGCATGATTTGCAGAGGTAGCGAACAGAGCAAGTCGCTCAACAAACATGATTTAAAGCTAGATATTGGACGTACCCGATACTAAAGCTAAGCTGCCGCAGCCCTCGCCCCCCATTTTCCCCTACTGACCCACCGAACGACGAGTTTAATTAGTTTGGTTATTTCTTCTAAACATATAAATAACCATTTCGTGTTTTAGTCCTTTGCACCTGTTGCGATTGTTGGGTTAACAAATATTGCTCCCCAACTCTATTTCAAACTCTTGAATTGTTGTTTTCGCACCCTCTCTCGAATGAAAGGCAAAGCTCTCGCCAATCTTTCAAATACACACACACTCCGGTCATAAATAGTTGTTGTTTTGTTCATAGGTGCAGACAAACTTTTAAAACTTTGGCTCTCGTTATCTTTTTAAATATTCAAATTAGATACTTGAAAATCATATGTTTATATTTGTCTCGAAAAGTGCTTTCATAATATTATAATTTTGTTGACTTTTTATAAAAATATTATAGTAGAAATTAGTAATCTAAGATGTATTTTATGGACCACCAAAACAATAACTATTTGTGGTCGGAGGGAGTATAAGACTATAAGTCGAACAACAACATATTAATCTATAGTCTTCAGGTCCAAAAGAGG